>JBAKGM010000081.1:14517619-14531884 GCA_037177215.1 Asparagus racemosus | reverse complement strand
AAACAAACATAGAAAGAGGATAAAATGGTATTCTCAAAACATCATTGACATCCAACAAATTTTTATAGAATAGGTTGGAATCCATAAAAATTATGGGATTCCTAATCCTATTCCTATTATTTTTTGAACCAAACATGCCCTAAAGTGCAAAAAGAGGGAAACACAGCACTTGTTTGAGAACTGCCAAAATTTCTAATTAAGCTATAGTATAAAAGTTTGCTTGTTAACTTTATTTGACTTGACGCAGTCTATCAGAGAGTGCAAAGGGAATATGTAACATAATTGGGTTCAGATAATTGGGTTCAGATGGTAGCTAATCAACTGCTCAACTGTAATTTTTTATTTTTTATTTTTTTTGGGTCTATGTGCTCAACTGTAACATGTTAAAATTCTTACTCATTAGTTTTTTTTTTCCTAAATCTTTTTAATTACCGAAATGAACTATGGGATCAAGTTTTTAATGCCTCAAACATATATTGAACTCTCTTCCGTCATAAACCAACCATCTATTAGCTCTGCATTTTGAGAAGATCATGTAGGATATGGAGGCCTAAAAATGACTAGGGAGGTCATCAACAAAACTAAGCAATAAGTATGAAGTAGAGTGGATTATAAAATTTTGTAAGTCATAGCAAATTATAAATTCATATCTAATACATCCTTTGATGTTTCAAAATGACTTTTATAAAGATCAATTTGTAAAAATTTGACTAGATTATTTTTTTAAACCTCCCAATTTATCCATTTTTGTTTTCCGCTGGTTTATCAATTAACAACAGCGTCGAAAAAATCAAATGGAAAACCAAAATTCATATAGCCCAAACCAAAACTTCACCAATAAAAAGCGTAGCCATTATCATTGGCAACATCATTGATGTGGACATTCAAGTATTTGCAGATGTCACAATACAAGAAAAGTTTGACACAGCTATACTACATATTATCATTTTTTTTGGAAAAACGAGTTTGAATCAATTAGCTCTTTCCAATTTTGACTCATGGAAGCTTCCAAAGACTCGTCTATGAACCGCAACGTAAAATATGAACCTTCTTTAGTTGACCCAAGAAAACCAGAGGCAAATGCAAGTCAAAATTTGCAACCACGGCACGACACAAACTTTGATATCCATGCATCTATCTATCCTTCAACTCTCTGTCATGTTTTAATTTGTTTTTTTAATGTCCTAATTGTTTTAGTAGAGGTCTACATCAAAAAGAATTGGTAAAAATGAGTGGAGGACTTCTTGACATTGAGATTGCTTCTGTGAAGAGATTAAGATTTTTGTTTTGTTTTCTTAAAAGAAGGTTCCAACAAAAGCGTGGGAATGATGGCATCAATTTCTCCTTTCCAACGTTGATGACATGGTATATAATAGAGATTTTTTTTCAAGGAAATTTCACGAGCAACCGAGAGTTTTGTATTAAATTTTTAGGCAACCTAGCTGTACTATCTCCCAATTGCGGATAGACCCCTTATGCTATTGCAAATAAATCCCCTGATTGAACTATTTTGACTCTTTTATCCTCAAGAGAAAGGTAATTTTCTCTTTCTTTTAGGGTAAAAGAGTCGAGAGAATTTCACCCTAGGTCTATCCACAATCGGGTAATAGTATAAGGGATCTATTTACAATAATAGACCACAAGGGGTTTATTGATAATTGAGCAACAATGGTCGATTTTTTCAGAGAAAACTATCATGTACTCCTTTCACGTGCTTCGCATGTGATATGGTTTGAACAATTTTGCGTTATATGTACTTTATGTAGCTTTTAAGCTACCCTCTCGTCCTCTAGTATTCTCAATGGTAGTTTAAAACTTTTATCCAAGTCGTAATGTCAGTAGCAACAACTTTCACAGTTTGATGATGTTTTCTGCAATTTTAATAGTTTATACTCCCTCTTTTATATATAAAGAGAAATTGGTGGAATTCCTAAAGAGTACAGATCATATCAGAACCCCGCACGGTACGAGGTTCTATGAGCCAAAGGTGGGGGGCAGTGAAATGACCTAATTGCCTTACAAGAGTGGCTCAGAACCTCCCGCACCATGCAAGAGGTTTTGATACAATCTATACTCATTCCTAATTGTATAAAAATTTGACATGTGTCATATTATAAAAACACAAAAAATTGACATGAGTTTCATATCATAAGTATACACATGTCCCTTTATCCTATCAGAAGAGGACATATGGATACCTAATCTTATATTTACCTGAAAATTCTCATCAAATTAAAACTATCCGCAATTAGAAAATTTTAATAATCAAAATTTGGTAATCCATATCAGATTATAATTATCAACAATTTTTTAAAAAAATCTCATAATTATATCTTTAAATATAGAGATTAAAGAAAAATACTCATGTAAAGGGTCTCTATATATAAAATCATGAGTTAATTTAGAACCTCCCCCCCCCCCCAACCCCATCTAAGAAATTTGAGATAACCCCTTGAATTTTTCTTACTTAACCCCCTCAAATATAGGGTGTGTCTTAGAAAATCCTCCTCAACTATTTTAATTGAACCCCCTCCTAAAGTTTGAGCCTATTGTAGACAACCCCTCAAGTGTGATGAACGCTTCTCACTTTATGCCCTGAAAGCTAACACTGTTAGGTCTAGCATGTAACATGATACGTAGGTGACTAAAAAAATACCAAAATACTCATCAATCATAAAAACTTACTTTGATTTTTTGGGATAAGAGAAAGAGAGGAGAAAGATGGAAAAAAGAATTGTAATTAAAAATAGTTCTTTTTTTACTGGTCGGGGTTTTCATTATAATTTAATAGGTTGATTTTTGAAAGAAAATATCATTTTTTTAAATTTTGAAATAATATTAGGGAGGTTTGGTAAGAAAAGTGTGAAATATTAGGTTGGGGGGGGGGTGGTTATGAGACACCCCATAGCTGAGGCGGTTATTCTCTAATTTTCAAATTTGAGTGGGGTTAACTATAATATGCCTAAACTTTACACTAGTGAAGAACATGGCATCGGTGACAGGGTAATCCATCACCAATGCTCTGAAATCTGTCACCAATGAACATAGACGACGGAATTAAGCCTGTCACTAATAATTCTGTCACCAATGTTCATTAGTGACAGGTAGGTCCATCGCCAATGAACATTGGCAATAGTTCAGTATTAGCGATGGTGATAGATTAGCGACGGACGACGTCTGTCGCCATTGTCCATTGGCGATGGGCTAGGTCCGCTATTGCCCATTGGTGACGAGCAAGTATTCATCGCTAATATACATGGGCAATGGGGGCACCCGTCGCTAACACTCGTTGGTGATGGGTGTTGCCGTCACTAATGTTAATAGCATCGGCGATAGGTACCCCATCGCCAACATACATTGGTGATGGGCGTCCCCGTCACCAATGTGTATATACCCAAATAAATATTTTTATTTCTGGTAGTCCCCTTATACGGGAATACATATAAGGACTTGTTAAAATATCCGTACCTCAATCCAATCATAATATCCAACAATCAACCACAACAGGTATTCACATTCAAAATATTCATCCACCAATCCAACCATGTCATCCAACAATACTCATGTAACAATCTAATCACAATATATCTCCATACTCAAACAATATTCATATATCCATCCACAAAGCATAAAATCACAAATATAATACATATAGATAAAATCCAAAAGTTCTAACATGTCCAACACAATCCAAAAGTACATAAATGTAAGAATAAGTCTAACTCACAACAGGTCGTCGTTGTCATTGTTGTCATCCCTATCATTGGCTGTGGCTTCATTAGAATGCGGTATCGTACTATTGCTCCTGCGGGAGTACCTCCTTTGCATGAAAAGAATGTAAGTCAATATGAGAATATGTTTTAAAAACTTCATAATAAATACATATATATCATATATACTTCTCCACCACCAATAAATCCATGCTCCACAAACTCCAACTTAGTGATAGCCACGTATATAGGTTGGGGAAGAATCTCCTTTAAGGGCTCAAAATCGATGATGCACTGCACAACATCCCAGGCTGATTGTGCAACACCTAACTCACGCATAATAGTGGGAAGAAATTGGAAAGCTAGGGGGAGTTCAAGATTGTCCAATAAATACTGTCTGATTTTACCCATGACGTATAATGTGTCACATGGTTGCTTCGAGGTCACGAACGGGTTGCAAGTCTTAGTCTTTCCAATGGAGAATGTCCTAAATCTAGCACTTGATAAGGGCACCCTCCCTTCTTGTTTGGTCTAGAATCGTTAGCTCTATCAATGATTTCCCTCCACTGCTCTCTAATCATACGGTTAGGATCCACAGGTGTGTCCTCTATGCCCTGAGACTAGAGGGCCTGGGACAAGACAAAGTCTTGCGAAGCTTCCAACGCCACCTGAATATCATATAGCAATAAAAAATATAAATTAGCAACTCTAATAAGAAATCATTAAGTACATGCAAATATGAAATTAAGCTTATACTTAATTTTCTCCACCTTTTTATCTTGATCGTAGCTCTAAGGTGGTGTATAAGCTCTTCTATCAAGAAGGGTTGGCAGCATAGCCAAGGCGTCCTATGATATATCAAATTCCAAACTAATTCAAGCAATGTATGAAACTAGTCACATGAGTTAAGTTTTAATAATTTGATCATACCGGGTTCTCACTCAAATACTTATGCTCGATCCGCGCGTATGGAGTATTTCCTAGAAAGTGAGCATTGAATTGCGATTATTTGATATCGTCAAACATTTTCCCTTCAAATTAAAGTACTTTTTTAGTATGTGTGGTGGTGATATCATATAACTCACCTTCTTCTCACCCTTCTACTCAACAATGAAAGTCATCCAATTATAAGGAGGACCCCTCTTATCAAGCTCATAGATCCTCTTTCAATCAACGGTTATATCCATAAAGTATTTTTTTCTTGAGTTTATTCCTCCACCCTCAAATCATCTTGCTCACTCTAGGCATTACATAATCCCAAGAGTTTGGGTTGTCCTCAAGACAATAATGATCCTGCAAATTATATGTGGAAAAAAAGATATGCTATAAGAATAATCAAATAAATAGTAATTGAAAGAAGCAATATAATAAATAATTACCATGAGCCTCTCCCAAATATTCCTTATGCCATTCCATTCTTGCTCATCAAAATTATGAGTAATGTTTATGGCGTGTGGGTTTCTAATTAAATAGCCGATCAAATTATTAAATCTAACGGCATAATCCCCATTGAGAATGGTGTCCCTCCACTCCAAAATGGCCCGGTGTGGAGGTACTTTGGTACTTTGCTCACTCCTATGCCTACCAAGCTTCTCATAGTCCTTCTTCCCAACAAAGACAGAGAGAAACAAATTTATTATAAACTTAAATAATCAAATAACTATGAAATCTCAATGGTTAACATGATATTATTATCCATTGCCCTCAACTGATCTGTCATAACCTTTTTGAGCCTCTCCTTTATTGCACTCTCCTTCTTTTTAACTTTGTCTCTCTTCCTTTTGTAGTTCCTCTCGCATTTTCTTTGCAATGCAGTAGTTTTTTTTGGTAAGGGGATGCGAGCTACTACTAGAGTCCATAGGCGGAGACATGCAATCTCTGACTGAGAACATCTCGACAGAGTCTCGTGTTGGATCTCATCATCACCGGATCCCTCATAAGCATCGTCTACAATATTAAATGTAAAACAAATAAATATATAAGGAATATAAAATATCAATGAACTTAAATGTGAAAAGTAATACCTAGATCAGGTGATGAGTCCTGATGATATGGTGGACTCATAAGAGATGCATGTGTGTATGTCCCAGCAATATCTAACAAAATAAGAAATACGATAAGAATAAATAAATTTCTCAATGGGCTTAATTCAATTAAATAAATTAATACCTTCAACAGGCGAGGATCCATATAGAGATAATGGGCTCGAAGAAGGTCGCGAGGATGTTCCTACATAAATAAATAAAATAGTAAATACGATGTATGCATATTTATGTCACGAGTACAATTTATTTGAACAAATTAATACTTATACATGATGACGAACCTGGTCGATCTCTAGAAAATTTCCCTACACACTTTATCCTTTAGCTCATTTGCAACATAAATTGTTAATCTATATAATTGTTATTCTATACATGCAAGCAAAATAGGTGAATGTTGATAATTGTATCGATAAAATAAAAAATAGGTAGATTAAAACTTGAAGTAACTACTATAAAATTCTACAGGTAGCAAATAAGTTACATTCAATCTCCTACATTACAGATATGAAGCTGATTTTATGGTGTATACATATTAAACGCGACATGTTGCAGGTATGAGTAATCAAGAAAAACCTTTTCTTCAGGCTCGTTTGGGACATTAGAGATGTTCATGTTTTCATCAAGAGAGAGTTGAACAAGAGTCCTCAGCTCCTTATAAAATACGACCCAAACCTTCGGCTACGTAGGATCTTTGATATAAAAGTACCGAGTAGCCTACTTTGCGATCATAAACTTCAAATTGGGGTATATCTCATTATCTAGATTTACAATATTAAAATCATATGCATAGAATATCTCTGTGATATCTTCTTGTTGTCCATAATAAACTACATTACCAAGTACTAGATTCTGGTCTGTCGAGCTTGAATAACATTCTTAAGAAAAGGCAGCCATGACCCCGCTATTTTGGATAACTCTCTCCTCCTTAATCCCTACCTGTTAAAATAAACACCTATTTACACAATATTTGTTGCATTGTTTAATTGTGTAGTGTGTGCCATGTGTGTGAATTCTTATCTTTTCTAATATTGGCAAACCGGCAAATATTTATTTTTCTACCTAATGTTGAACATAATAACAAATGATCGTTAAAAAGTTAATCTTATTTTTTCCAAAATTAATTAAAATTAAAATGCATGTAACTTACTTCAGCTATAACCCATTCAGTAAAATATTTTTTATGGCTTTTTACAATATGATTCCATGCTGATGTGCTAATTATTTATAACTATAACTCCTCCAAATATATGTATTTATTAAAGTTAATTTACTTACTTCTGGTAATCTTCAAAGATTTTCAACTTGTGCAATAAGAATGCATGAGCCTATTTCAAGTCCAATCTGAAAAAGTCTTTGTTCACCTCGGCACTTCCATGAAAAGTCCACTTCCATGAAAAGCACCACTTCCATGAAAAGTGTCATCTCTATTACTAATTTGTAAATTATTTTTTGTATGTACACCTCGCATATACGGAGAGGTAAAAGTCATACATTCATTTGCCACATAACGGTCCACAAGTGAACCCTCCAGATGAGCCCAATTGTGCATTATGTGTTTCAAAAAACCCAATATCTAAAGAAAATAGTAATTTCTATAAATTATTAAGATAAAGTAATTACATGTTATTTAAATGGACTTAATAGAGTTTTAACTAACCTCTCCATGGGATACATCTAACGATAGTTAACTAGTCCTCCGAATAATGCCTCATCTACAAGATGATGTGTAAGATGGACAATGACTGTAAAAATGAGGAAGGGAAGAATATCTCCATTTTGCAGAGGGTTTCATTCATTTCTCCTTTTAGCACCTTAAATTCTTTAATATTGATAACTTTGGAGCATAACTTTCTAAAAGATCCATAGAATTTAATTATAACCTTTGTTACTTTATCACCGGCCATGTTGTTTCAGAGTGCTATCAAAAGTAATTGGTGAAGAAGGATATAATAATCATGAGTCTTAAGTCCTAAATTTTTTCACTCTTTCACC
Organism: Asparagus racemosus; assembly: GCA_037177215.1. Lineage (NCBI taxonomy): Eukaryota > Viridiplantae > Streptophyta > Magnoliopsida > Asparagales > Asparagaceae > Asparagus > Asparagus racemosus. Next base: position 14,524,137 of record JBAKGM010000081.1, on the reverse strand, counting down.
TAGACATTATTTGAAATATTAGAGCAGTAACCATCTAGCGACTTCACCGATTTGAGGCCTTCACAGAATCTTTGCATATCAACCTTTAACCTGGTAATGCGAGATGAAGCCAACTCAAATTTACCATTGGTGACTTCTCATGCTTGCAGATTATGTTGGATGTTCAATGCATTCAAATCTCACCAAGCCCTTAAATTGTCCTTTAATTTCTTACCATCCTGTAGGAGTGTGGGCAATAGGTTATCGCATATATTCTTTTCAATATGCAGTACGTCTAAGTTATGCTGGATTTTGAGTTTTTTTCTAATAAGGGGCTGAAACAATATGCTAAATTTTGTCCATCCTCTCAGCAATTCCTCAGCATGTGTGTCATCCAAACTCTGCACTTGTCTCTTTTTGTTCTGGTGCTCTCTTCATGATGGAAATGCATCTTGGAGCTAGAATATCCTCTCTTGTATATAGGTTCTTTCCGAACTAGAATTTAGGATATCCCTCAAACAATTTTACAATCTTATACCCGGTCTTTTTTCTCTTTATAGCCATCAAACTTATTCATCCACTTTTTACCCCTATATTTATGTTCCTTTCGTAACCATCTTCTATTAATCCAAGAACACATCTTTCGACTGTGTTATAAATGAAAGCCATCAAAGTTTGAAACACATACAGAACAATCATATGTCCCTTTGATAGACCAACCGGAGAGATTAGTATAAGATGAAAAATCATTAACCATCCATATAAGAATAGCATGGAGATTAAACGACTCACAAGAAAATAAATCATATGTTTAAATTACGTCATCCCAGAGATATTTTAATTCATCAATTAACGGCTCCATGAACACATCCATATCATTACCAGGTGAGTGCTTTCCTGGTATCAGCAATGAAAAGATCATATACGATTGCTTCATACAAAGTCCAAGTAGCAAATTATAAAGCATTAACATAATTGGCCAAGTAGATCAACCTAAATTCATAATGCCAAATGGGTTGAGTCCATCGCTAGATAGACCGAGTCTGATATTCGTGCACTCTGTGACAAACTAAGAAAAAGATTGATCCACATGCTCCCATGCTTCTGCATTAGCTAGATGTCTGAGTTTACTATCATCTACACGTCCTTCTTTATGCCACTGCATATCTTTAGCTATGCCTTTGGTCATATACAACCATTGTAACCTAGGCACTAAGGAAAAATGTCGCCTTCACTGAAATTTTCTTCTGTTGCTTCACTAATTCATCCGCTTTTTGTGTTGAAGTGGGCGTATTCTTTTCCAACGAGACACTCCACACTTTGAACATTCCTAGAATTTCTCGTTATCCTTATAATACAGGGTACAATCATTAGGACGCACATCGATTTTATTATAATCTAAACCAAGAGCACCAACGATATTATTTGCATCATAACACTGTTCTAGTATGTTATTCTCTCTGTTCGAAATTACCTTGCACAATAAATTAAGAAGCATTTAAAAATATTTATTTGTCATTCCACTGAGGATCTTGATACGCATCAGTTGAAGAATAAATAATAATCTACTATACTTGGTACGTTGTACAGATCCTTCTCGTCATATTCTAATAACTTCATTAAACTTTTAAAGCCCCTGGTATCATGCACATCTTTAGCATTTTTGACACCTTCTGCATCTTCAGAAACTTTGAGAACCTCCGGTACTTCTGTAACTTTGGCAACTTCTACAACTGCCACAATATCATTGAATATTGTCCGTGTATCATCTATCCTCATGTCTATATTTCTGTCAGCTAGTTCAATATCTTCACCTTCTCCATGAAATTTCTAATATTTGTACTTTTCATCAAATCCCCATCTTTCTAAGTGTTTTTGTATAGCAACTCTATCCACCAAACCCCTATTTCTGTACATACTACATGAACAACACAACAATTTATTCTATAACTTCCTCGGATTCGCATATGCATACTCAAGGAAGGCTTTCTATCCATCTCGATATCGAGTGTCACCTCCCGCTCTTCTTTTCATAATAGGATTATCAATCCACGACTTGTCAGGAACTTCTCTCATCTGTATGTTAGCTATAATTATTAATTATTTTAATATCTCATAAATCGTCTTAAGTTTGATTGTCTTTATTGTGGTTGATTTGAACAAATACTAACTAGGTCTTCATTGTCTCTTGTAATGGTCACTGTCGTACTAAATTGGGCTAAACACTCTTGATAATCTTCATTGTCTTGATTTGAACAAGCACTAGGTTGGTCTAAAACTCTCTCGGCTATCATAAGAAGGTTTCTATCCCATTAAAAATATAGTAGTGCTTACATCTAAACTTTGAATACTTTGTGTATTGTTCATTTCTAGAAAATTTTGGCAGCACCTACCTGTTGTTCTCCGAGTATACTGTGTGGATGTTATTATGCACATCAGTAATAGACTAAAATCGATAAGTAATAGACCGAGACGCATAACAACATAAGCTTATTGTACATAGAGAACAACGAGTATGTGTGATCAAAATTTTCTAGAAACAAAAATGCATAAAATATGTAAAGTTTTGATGTACGCACTACTATATCTCTAACTCGTCTAAACTGGATAGATCCAATAGTTACGTGCCAATTCTTTCTACTTATAATATAAAGTAAACAATCCTTTTCAGTATAGAATTTAATTCCATACCCAAATTTGAGTCATCTATTTATATTAAAAGTCAAACAAATTGGTAGTAATTATTAGACGGAGATCTACGGCTAACATTAACTTTTGCTAAAATAGATATATATTGCTTTATTGTGTTATATATCCCACTAAAGGTAATTAGCATTATGGTAGTATTAAAGTTTAGTATTATTAGGGCACTAGTCCTAGGGTACGGATAATATTGGCTATTGTTGGATTATTATGATATTAAGTTTAGGGTTAGGATAGTATTAGAGCTTTGTGAAATTAGGGTTGAAATTAGGGCATTTAGGTTTAGTGTAACTACATTTGCATGATTATAAAAAAATCTATCATTAGTTTCATAATAATTCTCTAACAATAAGAAAAGTTTAAAATGGAGAAAAGTGGAGACTATATCTTTTTCCAAAGAGGTGGAGGATGTTGCCGGTGGTCGGAGTTGGGGGTGGTGGCAGTTGAGTGATACGACTGCAATTTAGGACAATCAAAGCTCTAAAAATAAAATAATTAGTGAATTAAGGAAGAAAAACAATTGCACTTGGTAAATTTGTAAAATATTGAAGACTTACTAGAGATGATGGAGGAGAAGGCGAGGAGGGTTCGGTTGGCTGGCGAGGAAGGGACGAGGAGCTGGCGATAGCGATCCAACAGAGTGTAGGGTTTTGAGGAGAGTAAAGAGATGGCAAGAATGAGGTCACCTAGGACGGGGTCGCAGCCAAGGAGGATGGCAGAGTTGTGGTGGCGGTCATGGAGGAGGTCTAGATCTTGATGGCAAGGTAGGGCGACAACGAGGTAGAGATAGGGGGGCGGGGTGACGGCAAGGCAGCGGCAGGGCGAGACGAGGGTGAGGCGAGGAAGTAGAGGGTGAGGCAGGTCAGGTGGGGCAAGGCAATGGGTGAGGCAGCGACGGCTGAGATGGGCGAGGAGGGCAAGTGTCTAGGTTTTGTTTTAGTTTTCCTGTGGTGTGGGGCGGCGGGTTTGAGCAGATATTGGTTTTGCCAAGTTAGAGTTTTGTTTTTTTGGTAGGCCCGTCAATGGTGATGGGTTGGCCATCGCCAAAGGCCATTGGTGACAGCCAACATTGGCAACTGGCAATAACCCGTCGCTAATACTGGCAAGGGCAACGGGTCACTGGCGATGGGATTTAACCTGTTGCTAATGTGAACATTAGCGACAGATCTTTTATCTGTCACCAATACCATATCTCCCTTGCCCCTTTTTTTAACTAATGTTAGGGGTGGAGTGGCAGGTGGAGAGTTTTCAAATTAAAATAGTTGAGAAAGGGTTTCGAAGACATCCACCATCGTTGGCCGAGGTGGGGGGAGGTCTTCTAAAAGTAACCCTAAAATTATATATGCAAAATTTTACGTGTATCAAATTATATTAAAGTTGATGAATTAATTTTCTCTTACAATATTATTGATAAGTTTGACAAATTTTTTGTTATTTATTGATTTGATACCATGTCTTTACCGAGTTATAAAGAGGCGTTATTTGTTCACCCATGTCTCCCTTAAAATATTAATAGAATACAAGACACCATGAAAATATATAATATATAAATATTTACAAAATTAAAAACTTTCCTATTACAAAAATGTTCTCTACGATTTGAAAAAATAAATTATTTATGCAAATTACCCAAATATTAAATTCTCCCTACTTTATCTCATTTTATTTTTAATAATTAGATTGAAATTCTAATGAGTTAGTAATATTATTCTAGAAATAAATATTTAGATTTGTAAGATACTTCATGGATAGTTTAAAGTTTTTTCCATAAAAACCATCTTTAAAATAGGGTTAGTCTATAGAAACCATCTTTTATTTCCAATTTATACATAAATCATCTTTAAAATATTTTTTTATTGCGATCAACTAGCTGCGACTCCTTTTGAATTAAATGTTTTGGGTAACTGGCCCCATCTAACCTCAATTAAAGACCATCTCTCTAATATATTTGGTATTTAACAACTAGTTATTACAGCAAATTCGTAAAAACTTGACTTAAAAGTGGTGCAGGTGGTTGATTGCAATAATAAAATACTTAGATGGTTTATGTATAAGTTGAAAATCAAAGATGGTTTTTATAGAATGACCATATTTTAAAGGTGGTTTCTATGAAATAACCCTATTTTAAAATCACATATACTTTTCTATTATTAAGTTAAAATTCTAATACAAGCATCATAAGATTGAGGTTTAAGCGAGGTGTCGTTTTAGAGTAAATCAATATGTGAAGGTCTTATATCTCATCTAACTGCGACATTTTGTTTGATTGCTTCATGTTCCAAAGTTAACTTAATGTACTTTGTAGTTCATACCAAATCTCAAAAGTATTTATAATAAAACATAAACATAAAATGATTTTACCAGCTACCAAAATCTCCATAGTTCTTACATCAAAGAGATATTTTCGGTGTTTTGAGCACACACGGAGCGCCAATTTTTTTATATCCTTTTTTATTTTTTAAATAAGAAAAAAGGGAGAGAGATTACAAAGTACTTTCTTATTTATTTCTATAAAAAATGCTCTAAGTTGGAACCAAATTTGTATGCTTCCATTCAAAGATATGACCTCAAAGCTTGAGAAATTCTATAGCAATTTGAGGATGAGGATTACTTAATTTGAAGAAACTTAATTTTTGTCCCTTTCTTTTAAAGTTGGGTCTTACAATTACGAAGGGAGGTGTTTTAGTTTGTTAGCTTAATTATACATATGAGAGGGTTTTAAATTGTTAGCGCAATTTATACATCATGGGCTTCTAACTATGGGCTTGTACTTGGTTAGGTCAATTTGTTGTCGGGCCTATGTTAGCTTTTTCTAATATACAAAACAAAGTTCTATATAATACTATGGAAGTGAGCAAAAAAAAAAAACCCCCCTTTTTTTTGGTGGGGGTGGGGGGGGTTGGGGGGGGGAGGGGAGCAACACGGGCCACCTCAAGGGTGAACATGGCTCTACCCCCTGAATGTAGAGGAACTTGAATGTAAAGGAATATTGTAAAGGAAGGGCTGCTGATTAAACTATTTAACTCTGAATTTTAAATTTTAAAATAAATGTCATTTACCCTATTATTTTGAATTTCTTTCAAATTTCAAACTATTTGAAAAAAAATTATTCAATTTAAATTATCTAATTTTTAATAATCCATATGCTATAAGTCATTGGTACAAGCCATTTGTATGCTCATATCCAAAAAAAATGAGTATATATAATAAAGAAAATAGAAAAGAAGAAGCTAACAGTTCAAAAAAATCTATTCAATTTACAAGTACATGTATAAAACTAAAGAAGAAATCCCTAGAGACCAAACATCATACACACACACACATGCAAGACTCACCCGTGTGTGCATGGGCAAAATGCTTGTAGTTTTCTGCAATAAAAAGGTGTATGACATTTGTGCAAAATCCTTCACATTCATGATAGTTTTGTGAAATTTACCCTGATTTTATGTTTCAATTTTCAAACATAATTTGTGTTAAGATACAATTCAAGGGACGATCATGAACGTAATCAATACGATCAAAACCCAATTTGGAAAGAGGGTATAACAACAATATTGAATTAGGCGTCTTTCAATTTGTATTATTACGTCTTGCTTACTTCAGAAGAAGTCATAAGGGTCCGCATCAAAGAGAGTAGATATAAAGTAGTCTTGATATTTCTCCTTTGAAGAGATCTCTATAGAAGCATGTCTAAATTTGTCGTTAGAGAATGTTCAAAATTGAAAGCATAGCATCATTTTCTACTTTCCGATGTTAGGTGACTGGGCATGTTAAGGAATACTTTGAAATTTGAATTCTCAGGATTTTCCTCTTTGCATTTAGTTTCCTTCCACCCA
>JBAKGM010000081.1:14505599-14517519 GCA_037177215.1 Asparagus racemosus | reverse complement strand
ACGTTTTCATTTTATTTCAAATAAACTCCTAATTGTCGCGCACAATCTAAAAAGAACCGAATTAGACAAATATTTTCTCTACTTCCCGTTCCTCGTGGGATCGATATCTTTTATACTATAACTTGTTAGTTGTATGCTTGCAACTTAAACGGAGGTAACGCTCGTTATTTTCCACAACAGAGGGCTTCTTAGAAAAGAGGGGTAAAACTTAGAAGACTCATTGTCAAAAGTACAAAGTTGAGGATTTAGAACAAAAGAGGTAAAATTAGTGAGGACTTAGAAAAAAGAGGTAAAAGTTGGTGACTCCTTCAACTATCTTTTCCAGGCTTAGAGGTTGTGTTGTCAAAAAAAGAAAAATGAAAGCTTCTTAGAAAAGAGGGGTAAAACTTTTGTAGAGTGGAGCCATGGGGGTCGAAGGGGCAACACATCCCCCCTCTCCCTCCTAAGGATTCTATCAGAACAATTCGCATAGGAATGAGGTGGTTTGTACCATAGGTAAAAGAGTTAAAATTCTCAAAAAAAAACTCTCAACCGCCCTTAAATGGTATAGATCGTTCCTTTCTATGAGATGTTTTGAGAGAATTTGCCCTCTCTCTAGGCCCCAGCATAAAATTATATTGGGTGCGTATATTCCTCTTGTGGTTGAAACGATATAAGTCTTTTATATGGCTAAATATTAAGTGTCCCACATATATAACCAAATTTGAATCGAAATGTTTTATTTATTTAAATCTCAATCTAGTTGTTGGGTCCCAAAGAAAATGAGAAAAAATAATTTTGTGCAAAAATTAAGAGGCAGTTCTTCAGAATGGCTGAAGATATAGGGGAAATAATTAGGATTTTTCTTCTCTTAATTCTCGGTGAGAGAATATTTGAAAAATAGTGCACGGTGATAATTATAAGTCTTATTTTCCTCTTTGAATTTAGATTTTTTTATTTTAAAATAGACACCAATGCATTGTCTATTATGTTTAATGATATTACTTAACATTGTTCATAATTTCTTTAATAGATTCAAAACTAATATAAATTATTGTGAGAAAAATAAATGATTAGTGTCACTTTCATTTATATTTTGTCATAGGGGATGGATACATTCTTGATAAGAAAACCAAATCAAATCAAAATTCGGGTAATGGAGAAAGAGTTGTTCAACCTCTGCAAAATTATTCAGGAACTTCTATGATTTTTAAATCCTCAGTCAAATATACTCATATAGAGTGTTCGATTGCATTTATCAAGTTTAAGAGCATATTCTTTCCTCTTAGAAACCCTTTAATTATTGAATGTCTTGACATAATTGCTTTAGTCACTAGTAAAAAAACATGGTATTGGCGATGGGGAAATCCATCACAAATAACCCAATATCCGTCATCAACAAACATTGGTGACGAGTTTTAATCCGCCGCTAATAAACCTGTCACCAATGTTCATTAGTGATGAGAGAACCCAACGCAATGCACGTTGGCGACGAGTTTTTTTGGAGATGACTACAATCCGTCACCAATGATCATTGGTGACGGGCGTAGTTCCGTCACCAATAGTCATTGGTGATGGAATATTATCGTCTCTAATAAGCATTGGCGATGGGTAAGTCCGTCGCCAATGCGCATTGGCGATGGACGTACCCATCGCCAATGTTATAAACATTGGCGACAGCTACGCCCATCGCCAATGCTTACTGGTGATGGATACACCCATCGCCGATGCTTATTGACAACGTGTACGACCATCACCAATAAGCATATGCCCGTAAAAAATGTATTTTATTTTTGGTAACCCCCCATAGAGGAATACACATATAACCTGTATCCACATCAATTCAATCACAATATTTAACAATATATATCAAATAATCAACCATAATACACATACTCACAATCAAAATACTCATCTATAATCGTCCACCAATCAATATTATTGAACAATACTCATCCAATAATCCAATCATAATACATCTCCCATACTCAAATAATATTCGTCCACTAAGCAATAAAATCACAAATATAATACATATAGATCAAAGTCAAAAGTCAGAACATGTCTTAACACAATCTAAAAGTACATAAATATAAGAACAAGTCTCACTCACTCCACATCATTGTCGTTGACGTTGTCATCATCCCTATAATTACCGGCATCTGTATTAGAACGTCGTATCGTACTGCTGCTCCCTACGAGAGTATCTCCTCTAACCTAAAAAGAATGCAATTCAACATAAGAATATGTTTCAAAAAATTTGTAATAAATACATATATGTTATGTCATATATACCTCCTCACCACCAGTAACTTCATGCTTCACAAACGCTAACTTAATGATAGCTATGTATATAGGCTCGGGAAGAATCTCCTTTAAGGGCTTAGAATCGATGACACTCTGCACAACATCCCAGGTCGATTGTGCATCCCCTAACTTGTGCGTAATAGTGGGAAGAAATTGGAAAACCATGGAGGGTTCAAGATGGTCCAATAAATACTATCCAATTTTGCCCGCGACGTATGATGTCTCACATGGTCACTTTGAGGTCATGGACGAGTTGTTAGCCTTAGTCCTGTGGGTGGAGAATGCCCTAACTCTAGCACTTGACAAGGGCACCCTCCCTTTCTTGTTTGGCCTAGAACCGTAAGTTCCATCAACGACTTCCCTCCACTGCTCTCTGGTCATGCGGTTAGGATCCATAAGAGTGTCCTCTATGCCCTGAGATTGGAGGGCCTAGGACAAGACAAAATCTTGCAAAGGGAAGCTTCCAGTGCCTCATGGATAACGTATAGCAATAAAAAATAAACTAGCAACTCTAATAAAAAATAGTTAAGTATGTGCAAATGTGAAATTAAGCTTATACTTACATGCATATCATTAACTTTCTCCACCTTTTTATCCTTGTTGTAGCCCTCGGGTGGTGTATAAGTTTTTCTAGCAAGAAGGGTTGGCGGCATAGTTAAGGCGTCCCATGATATATCAAATTCTCAATTAATGCAAGCAACGTATGAAAGTAGTCACATGAGTTAAGTTTTAATAATTTGATCATACCGGGTTCTTACTCAAATACTTATGCTCGGTCCAAGTGTAGGGAGTAGCTCTCAGAAAGTGATCGTATAGCTTTGCATGGTGATTTTACGATGCCGTCAAATATTTTTCCTTTAAAATAAAGTATTCTTTTAGTATATGCGGTGGTAATATAATAAATTTAAAATAACTCACCTTGTTCTCACGCTCCCACTCGACAATGAGAGTCATCCAAGTATATGGAGGAAACTCTTATCAAGCTCATGGATCCTCTTCCAATCAATAGTTATTTCTGTAAAGTATTTTTTCTCAAGTTTACTCCTCCACCCACAAAGCATCTTGCTCACTCTAAGCATTACATAATCCCAAGAGTTCAGGTTGTCCTCAAGACAATAATGATCCTACAAATTACATGTGGAAAAAACACTACAAAAATAATCAAATAAATATTTATTGAAAGAAGCAATATAATAAATAATTATCATGAGCCTCTCCCATATTTTCTTTATTCCATTCCAATGTTGTTCTTTAAAATTATGAGCAATATTTATGGAGAGTGGGTCTCTGACTAAATAGCTAATCAAATTATTAAATCAGACGGCATAATTCCTAAGGGGAACGTTGTCCCTTCACTCCAAAATGGCCCGGTAACCTTGAGGAGGTACTTTGGTATTCTGATTACTCCCATGCCTATCGGGCTTCTCATAGTCCTTATTCCCTACAAATACAAAGAGAGAAATAAATTTTTTATAAACTTAAATAATTAAATAACCAAAATCTCAATGAACTTAATTTAGTTAAATAAATTAATGCCTTCAACAGGTGAGGATCCATGTAGAGATATAGACTCCGAGAAGGTTATGAGGACATTCCTGCTTAAATAAACAAAATTGTACATATGATGTATGCATATTTATATCACAAACACGATTTATTTGAACAAATCAATATTTATACCTGATGATGAACGTGCTCGATCTCGAGAAACTTCCACTACACGCTTAGCTCACCTGCAACTTAAATTGATAATCTATAAAATTTAAATTTATATTCAATACATTGAAGCAAAATAGGTGAATGTTGATAATTGCATTGACAAAATCTAAAATATATACATTAAAACTTAAAATAACTCTTTTAAATTCTATAAGTAGCAAATAAGTTACATTCAATCTCTTACGTTATGGATGTCAAGCTAATTTTGCGGAGTATACATATTAAAATTGGCATTTTTTAGGTATGAGTAATCAAGGAAAACTTCTCCTTCAGGCTCATTTGGGTCATCAGAACCCTCTCCATTTTCATTAAGAGAAATTTGAATAAGAGTCCTCGGCTCCTTATACAATACGACCCAAACCTTTGGCTGCCTAGGATCTTTGACATAAAACCACTGGGTAGCCTACTTTGCGAACATAAACTTTAAATTGGGGTATATCTCCTTATCTAGATGTACAAGATTAAAACCATATGCATCCCTTGTTCTATCAGCATGACACCATCGAACCTTTAACATCACATAACTATGTACGCCTATCATACCATACGCATTGAATATCTCCACGATATCTTCCAGTTGTCCGTAATAAATTACAACACCAAGTAATAGATTTTGTCTATCGAGCTTGAATAACATTCTTGAGAGAAGACAGCCATGGCCCTACTGTTTTAGGTAACTCTCTCCTCCTCAATCCCTACTCATTGAAATAAATACCTATTTACACCATATCCGCTGCATTTTTTAACTATATAGTGCGGGCCGTGTGTTTGAATTCCTATCTCTTCTGATATTAGCAAATAGGAAAATATTTATCTTTCTACCTAATGTTGAATATAATAACAAATAATCATTACAAAGTTAATCTAAATTTTTTCTAAAATTAATTAAAATTAAAATACACGAAACTTACTTCAGCTAGGACCCATTCGGTAAAATATTTTTTATGTATTTTGGTAATTTGATTCCGTGCTGATGGCCCAGTTATTTCTAACTGCAATTCCTTCAAATGTCGACCGTTGATATAACACTAGAGATCAATAATTTTTTAAATTAAAAAATTACCATATTTATTGAAGTTAATGTACTTACTTTCGATAATCCTTAAAGATTTCTAGGTTGTGCAATACGAATGCATGAGCCTATTTCAAGTCCAATCTGGAATAGTCTTTGTTCATCTTAGTGCTTTCATGGAAAGTGCCATTCGTATTCCTAATTTGTGAATTATTGTTTGTATGTCCACCTCGCATATACCAAGAGGTAAAAGTCATACATTCATTTACCGCATAACGGTCAACAATCGAACCCTTCGAATGAGCTCGATTGCGCATTATGCACTTTTAGAAACCCAAATATCTAAAGAAAAGAGTAATAACTATGAGTTGTTAAGATAAAACAATTACATGTTATGTAAATAGACTTAATTGAATAATACCTAACCTCTCCATGGGATATATCCAACAATAGTTAACAGGACCTCTAAGTAATGCCTCATCTACAAGATGATGTGTAAAATGGACCATGACCGTAAAAAATGACGAAGGGAAGAATATCTCTATTTTATAGAGGGTTTCATTCATTTTTGCTTTTAGTGCCTTAAATTCTATGACATTGATAACTTTTGAGCGTATCTTTCTAAGAAATCTACAGAATTCAATTATAACCTTTGTTACTTCATCATCGGCCATGTTGTTACGGAGTGCCACCGGAAGCAATTGGTGAAGAATGATGTGACAATCATAAGTCCTAAGTCCTAAAATTTTTCGCTCTTTCACCTGGACATTATTTGAAATATTAGAGCAGTAACCATATGGCAACTTTACTGATATGAGCACCTCACAGAATCTCTGCATCTCAATATTTGACATCGTAATGTGAGATGAGGGCAACTCAAATTTACCATCGGTGACTTTTTGTGCTTGCAGATCATGTCGGATGTTCAACGCATTCAAGTCCCGCCGAGCCCATAAATCATCCTTTGATTTCTTACCATCCTATAAGAGTGTGGACAGCATGTTGTCACGTATATTTTTTCAATATGCATTAAACCTAAGATATGCCAAAATTTGAGATTTTGCTAGTACAGGAGCTGAAAAAGTATACTAAATTTTGTCCATCCTCTTGGCAATTCCTCAGAATGTGTGTCATCCATAATGGACACTTGTCTCTTTCGTTTTGGTGCCCTCTTCATGATGAAAATGCGTCTCAGAGATAGAATATCCTCTCTTGTATATCAGTTCTTTCCAAACTTGATTTTAGGATATCCCTCAAATAATTTTACAATCTCATCTTCGGTTATTATATGTGGCTCCCCTCTTTTCTCTTCTTGGCCATCAAACTTATTCGCCCACTTTTTACCACTATATATTTATGTCCCTTTCGTAACCATATTCTATTAAACTAATAACACATCTTTCGACTGTGTTGTAAATGAAAGCCTTCAAAGTTTGGACTGCATACAGGACAAGCGTATGTCCCTTTCATAGACCAATCAGAAGGATTAGCATAAGCTGAAAAATAATTAACCATCCACATAAGAATAACAAGGAGATTAAATGACTCACAGGAAAATACATCATATGTTTGGACCCCTTCATCCTAAAGAAGTTTTTACTCATCAATTAACGGCTCCATAAACACATCTATGTCATTACCGGGTGAGTGCTCGCCTGGTATCAGCAATGAAAGGATCATATATGGTTGCTTCATACAAAGTCCAGGTGGTAAATTATAAAGCATGAACGCAATTGGTCAAGTAGATCAACTTGAACTCATAATGCCAAATCGGTTGAATCCGTCGCTAGATAGATCAAGCCTGACTTTCCTGCACTCTGTGGCAAATGAGGAAAAATTTTGATTCACATGGTCCCAGCCTTTGCATCTGCTGGATGTCTTTACCATCATCTACACGTCCTTCCTTATGCTACTACATATCTTTAGCTGTGTCTTTTGACATATACAACTGCTATAACCTAGGCAGTAAGGGAAAATGTTGAAGTACTTTTGCTGAAATTTTCTTTTGTTGCTTCACTGACTCATCTGACTTTTGTGTTAAAGTGCGCGTACTCTTTCTCCAACGAGACACTCTACACTTTGGACATTCCTTAAGTTTCTCATTATCCTTATAATACATGACATAGTTATTAGGACAAGCATTGATCTTATTGTAATCTAAACCCAGAGCACCAATAATCTTATTCGCATCATAACACTTTCCTATATGGTATTCTTTTCATTCGAATTGCCTTGCATATTAAATTAAGAAGCATTTGAAAGTATTTATCTACCATCCTGCTTAGGGTCTTAAGACGCATCAGTTGAAAAAAATGACAATCTACTGTACTCGGTGCAACCGTCGTACAAATCCATCTCGTCATCTTCTAATAATTTCATTAAACTTTTGTAGCTCCTGGCATCACGCACATCTTTAGTATTTTCGACACCTTCTGCATCTCCGGGAACTTCGACAACCTCCGGTACGTCTGCAACTTTGACAACTTCTGCAACTGACACAATATCATTGAACATTGCTTGTGTGTCGTCTATCATCATGTCTATATTTCTATCATCTGGTTCAATATCTTCGCCTTCTCTGTGAAAACTCTAACATTTATAATTTTTATCAAATCTCCATCTTTCTAGGTGTCTTCATGTAGCAACTCTATCCACCAAACCCTTGTTTCTATACTTCTACATAGGCAACACAGCAAATCATTTTCTATCTTTCTCGGATTAGCATACACATACTCAAGGAAAGCTTCTCATCTGTCTCGATATCAAGTGTCACCTCTTGCTCTTCTTTTCATTATAGGAATATCAATCCATGTCAGGAATTTCTCTCATCTATATAATAGGTAAACTTATTAATTATTTTAATATCTCATAAATCGTCTTAAGTTCGATAGTCTTTATTGTAGTTGATTAGAGCAAATACTTAAGTAGGTGAAATTACTCTTTTATAAAGGTCATTGTCGTACTAAATGAAAGCTAACATTCTATGATAAGTAATCTTGATTTGAACAAACACGAGGCTGGTCTAAAACACTCTCGGTTGTTATAAGAAAGCTTCGATCCCATTAAAAATATAGTAGTACTTACATATAACTTTGAATATTTTGTGCATTTTTATTTCTAGAAAATTTCGGCAGCACCTACCCGCTGTTCTCTAAATACACTGTGTGGATATTATTATATGTATCGATAATAGATCGAAATTGGTAATAATAGACCAAAATGCATAACAACATATGCTTATTGTACCCGGAGAACAACGAGTTTGTGCGATTGAAATTTTCTAGAAATAAAAATGCACAAAGTATACAAAGTTAGATGTATCCACTACTATATTCCTAACCCGTTCAAACTGGACAGATCCAATAGTTACGTTCTAATTCTTTCTACTTATAATATAAAGTAAGCAATCCTTTTCGGTATAAAATTAAATTTCATACCCAAAATGGAGTTGTCTATTTATATTATAAGTCCAAAAAATTGATAGTAATTATTGGATGGGGATCTACGGCTAACATTAACTTTTTATTCACCTAAAATCAATATATATCACATTATTATGTTATATATCTCACTACTAATTTTGAAGAAATATATATAAATGTTTGATTAATTCACATATTCTAGGTTATTAGAGTTTGTGGTGTTAAGTTTTCTTTGTATTATGTTTAAATTTAATAAGAGTAATTATTTAAGAAGTTACTATTATTAGGGTATTAGTTAGGTGTATTACTATTTTCTTTTAAGGGTTAGGGGTTGGGTTAGGTTAATTACTATCTTATTTTAAAGATCATGTTGTCATTAGGGGTAGAATTAGGGTAATCAGGGTTGGGTATTAGTTAGGTTAATTACTATTTTCTTTTAATGTTTGAGTTGTCATTAGGGTTAAAATTAGGGTAATTAAGTTTAGGGTATTAATTATTGCACAATATTCAAATTATAACATAATTAATTGAATAGTTAATTTGAAAATTACAAGAATATTCAAATTTTAAAAAATTACTTGAAATTTGGATATAACACAAGATCTGAATGATTTTCCCCAATTTGGATCGAATAGGACTAACTAAAACCCTAGAATTCAAAAAAAAAGATCAAAATAGCTGATTTGAGTAAAAATAACAAAAAATTTTAGGGATTTGCATAGTAATATGAATACCTCAGATTTGGGGGCTTGGTAGAGAATAGAGGCGGTGGAGGACAAGGCGGCTGTCGGCAACGGTGGAGGAGGAGAAGGCGGCTGTGAGGGAGAGGGAGAGTAGGCTGCGGAGGAGAGTTGGAGTGGGGGGGGCAAGGCATAGTGAGAGTGAATAGCTGACGGCGCGGATTTGAGTGAGATCGAGTGAATATAGATTGGGTTAGGGTTTTTCAGTAACTTTTTCGCGTGGGCCCTTTTTTCGTGAGGGGGTAGCGGTCGCCATTAACTATTGACGACGACCAACATTGGTGACAGGTGGTATCTCATTGCCAATGCCTACATTAGCCATGGGTCTGGGCGACGGACGTCCACCCGTCGCCAATGTATAACATTGGCGACGAGACACTAGCCCGTCACCAATAACCCATCACCAATACGGGGATTTTTACAAGTGGTTGGATTTGGAGATGTGGTTTGAATGTTAAATGTACATTGTAGTTTGATAGTCAGATGTGAGGATGTGACTTTAATATGTATACAGGATTATTGTATGTATTTGTGTACGCGGAGCTAACTGTATCAACCAATTTTTTTCATTCACCAATAAACATTGGTGACAGGGTAAACCTCACCAATGGGTATTGGTGACGGGTGCATAAAACATTGGTCACAAGGTAAACCGCCAGTAATACCCATTGGTGACAGATCACTCTCCCCCATCCCCCCCCCCCCGCCCCCTCCCCCCACGGAATATTTGCCCATCAGCAATAGTGCCCATCGCCAATGTGCATTTTTGGATTTCTAAATTTTTTTAGTAAATATAGTATAAAAGTTTAGAGTATATTACCAGTTGGGTTTATAAATAACTCATAAATGCTACTTTAGATGTCTGGGTCTTTATAGAAGTGGGTGGATTTTTAAATAAGTGGTAAAACTTTGAATTAAAAGGAAAAAAAAACCCCCTAAACATAAATTAAAACCAAACAGTCCAACTTTTTCCACGGTACTCTTTATCTCCCTCTATAAATCCCCATTCCCCTCTTCCTCCTCTCATCCATTCTCACCTCCTCCACTTCCAATGGCAGAACCATTCACCCACACTCCTCCTGTCGTCTATCCCTCGACCGGTTTCTCCTCCGAGACCCAGACGTTCCACAGCCTCCGCCCACCCGTCCCTCTCCCACCATCCACCCTCCCCCTCTCCTTCCCCTCCTTCGCCCTCTCCCTCCTCCCCTCCCCTCCCCCCTCCTCTCCTGCCCTCATCGATGCCTCCACCGCCTCCTCCCTCTCCTACCCCGACTTCATCTCTCAACTCCATTCCCTGTCATACTCCCTCAAAACCCAGCTCAACCTCTCAAAAGGCGACGTCGCCTTCATCCTCTCCCCCTCTCGCCTCGACATCCCCATCCTCTACTTCTCCCTCCTCTCCCTCGGCGTGGTCGTCTCCCCCGCCAACCCCATCTCCTCCCCCTCCGAGATCTCCCGCCTCATCGATCTAGTCAAACCCTCCATCATCTTCGCCACCTCCGCCACCTCCTCCAAGCTCCCTCCTAAGTCCAATATCAAATCTATCTTTCTCAATTCCTTCGACTTTCAGTCCATGCTGACCAACAAATTATTTAACCAATCACCATCTTCAATATTCTCCGACCTTCAAGTTCATCAGTCTGATACCGCAGCGATCCTGTTCTCATCTGGGACCACTGGAACAGTAAAGGCAGCCGCAATCCCTCACCGGAGCTTCATTGCCATGGCTGCAGGTTTCCATGCGCTGAGGTCGACAAAGCCTGAGGTGATGCTGTTGATTGCGCCGATGGTTCATTCACTAGGGTTTTTCTTCGCGCTTAAAGGGTTGGCGTTGGGGGAGACAACGGTGGTGATGAGTAGAGTTGGGTTTAGGGATATCTTGTCGGCGGCGGAGAGGTATAAGGTGACGCTGATGACGGCGGCGCCGCCGGTTGTGGTGGCGATGGCGAGGTCGGAGGAAGTGGCGGAGTTTGATTTGGGAGCGTTGGAGAGGGTGGTCTGCGGTGGTGCGCCGCTGCCGGTGGAGGTGGCGGAGAGGTTTATGGCGCGCTTTCCTCGTGTTGAATTGCAAATGGTAAGGTTTTTAATTTGGGTTTTTTCTATATTATACCCTTACATTTTTTATATTCTGAAATTACTTGCTTACAGTATTTAAATTGCTATTACGTCCCCCAGTTCTTAGTTATTTCAGATTTACTCCCTCAAATCAATATATGGTTATCATGTCCTTTAATATTCACAACTTGTTTCAAATTAATCTCTCAGATTCCTACGTAATTCTGCTCTTGATTGGAGGGGCTAATTTTGAAATAACTCAACAATTAAATGATCTATTAGCAATTTCAATTATTTGAAAGACTAATTTGAAAACTGCTTAAGAATTTAGCTATCTAATAGTGATTTCAATGATCTGAGGGACTAATTTCTAAAATCAAATGTTTAAAGGACTAATATGGAAAATCCTTTTAAATTATCAACCCAACCTCTTATCGTGATTTAGTTTTTTTAACCCACCCACTTTCAAAATCAACTCTTAAACCAAAATATAGAATATTGAATATTGAAATATTTTTAAACCGAAATATCTTTAAAGTCTACATATTAAATTGATACATCAGGTAGCGCAACTTAGTCCCCTCTATATAACTGCTGATACACCCAATATAGCGACTTTTTTTAGTAACAATTTTAACATTCATCGTTATAGCAACTCCAATATTAGGTGGGCGTAAAAATAATTC
>JBAKGM010000081.1:14490756-14505499 GCA_037177215.1 Asparagus racemosus | reverse complement strand
ATATCTGCATTGACAAGTTAGCATATATATATAGAGCACACATACACACATAATATAAATTGTTATCATCAAAACAATTTCTTTCGAGACATGATATCCAACACCAAGCTCCTCTACAAAGAGTTCTTCAAAGCTGAGATCAATGAAACTTGCGTCTGACTTAGTGCTTTCCCTCTCAAAGACTAGTTTTGATTCTAACTCTTCTACTATCTTGAGCTCATCACCAAAGATCTCTTCAAAACTTGAGTCTTGCTCACATTCTCTTCTAACTCTTCATTTGATGTTCCCTTAATGAAATTCACTTCTAGGGGTTGATCTGATGGATCGCTCAGCTAATTCCCTAAATTGAAGATGTTGAGATCTGTAGTCATATTCTCAAAGGATAATTTTATTTAACTGGTTCTACATTTGATCAGAGCATTGAAAGTGGCTAAGAACGATCTTCCTAAAATGACAGGTATTTGACCTTTCGGATTGGAAACAGACTGCATTTCGAAGACTATGAAATCTACTAGAATATGAATCCCCCAACTTTAGTTAGAATATCCTCTATCTCTCCCTTGGGCATTTCCACAAATCTATCAAATAACTAGAGGGTACATCTTGTTAGTTTTAGTTTTTCTACCCCTAGCTATTGAAGGACTGAATAATGAAGAAAATTTACACTAGCTCCTAAGTCTAGAAGTGCCTTATCAATGAAGGTCGTTCGTATGACACATAAAAGAATAGGACAACCATGATCCTTATATTTCAAAGGCATGGGCTTTGAGAGCATGTCGCTAATATTAGCAGCTAGAAAAACCTTCTTAGAAATATTAGTGGTTCTTTTCTTAGTGCACAAATCCTTCAAAAATTTTGCATAGGATGAGATTTGTTCTATTGCATCTAAGAGGGAAATATTGACTTTAATCTGTTTAAAAGTTTTTAGAATTTTTCTACTTGGGGAGAGTTTTTCCTAGGCCTAATTCTATCTAAAAAGAGAGTAATTGGTTTAAACCTATCAAAATTGAGCTTGAGTTTAGTTTCGGGTCTTGGTCATCGGAAAAGGATGATTGTCAAATGGAGTTATTAGAAGAAGAGAGAGAGTTTATTCAGGGTTAGTATTTGAATAGGAGAAGAGGAGAAAAGAAGTTCGATTTGGAGGCATTCCAACTTGATTATCGATCTATCTCCCTAACCGTAGTGAATAAATTGCATTCACTTGAGCTTGGTAGGTTGAACTTGAGCCAGTGTCCTTAGGATTTGCAATAGGTTGATTCAAAAATTTTCTCTCACTCACGACACTAGCTAGTTGACCAAGTTAGATTTCTAACCTAGCTATGACTTAAGTGTTTGTGTTGAGCATTTGACCAGTTATTTGCATGGAGGAATTCCAAGTGTAGGAAGACTGAGTCAACATATTGGTGATCTGTATAGAATCCTTTATCATGGCTCTAAATCATTTTCTAAAACACTGAAACATTTCTTATGATTAGAACTTGGAGGAATCAGATTCACCGATTTATTTCGAAGAGACTGACTCTGGTATGCAGGATTAAGTTATGGAAATTTGTGTGGTGTGTTGAATGGAACTATGTTTCATCTAGAAAATTGTAGAGTTAAAGTGGGAGTAAAAGTTAGATTTTCGAAAAAAATTTCCTGATTCCATGCAAACTTTGGATGAGTTCTCCAACCCAGGTTCTAGATTGGATAAAACGGATCAGTCGTAAGACACTGGAGTGCGGCGTTGTCTTGACCTAGTGGTTGATTATTTTCTAAAAGAGGACATTCCTCTCAAAAATGGGCTGGAGATAGATAATTATGATATCCTGGGGCAGAAACTTGATGGATTTGAGCTGTGGTTTTCTCTTTGGTTTCTAAAACTTCTAACCTATGTAAGGTTGTAGCCCTTCTTGCTTTAGAGGCTATTTTTGACTCAAGGGAAAGGCGATTGGGAGAATTAATAAAACTCTTTCATCACAATGTTCCCGATAAATTTTCTAAAAATTCCCAAGCTTCATCAATATTTTTTTCATAAAATCCCCTTGACACATAGATTCTAAGAAAGTCTTTTAAGAATAATACAATTCTTCATAAATAATTTATCATAATCATCACTTTTCTAGGACGTGGTGAGGACATTGGATAAGAAGTTCCTTAAACCTATCAAAATTCTTCCAAAATGGCTCTTGTAGGACTATCTTAAAATTATACACGTTGTTCCTAAGGTTTAAATTTTTTAAGTAAAACTGTAACAAATTCATCCCAGATAGAATTTGTGGACTAAGCTATACAGCCATTTCTTGGCTTTGTCATTAAGAGAAAATAGGATAAATCTAAGCTTAATCGCATCTTCAAATAATTCCCTAATCTTTATCATAAGACAAACTTCCTCAAACTCGGATATAAAAATCTAAGCATCTTCGGATTCATTTCCTAAGAATTTTGGAAGCTTGTTTATGAACTACGGTTTAAGCTTAAAATTAGCTCTATTAACATCGGGTAGTCTAATGCAAGACAGAATTGCATTTCTGGTGGGATACCACATGTATTTAAGAAATGATGGATTAGGATTTGTCATTTCTTTGGTTTTAAAAATTAGTTCAACAAGGATTAATCAATTGGTATTATCTCTAATCCAAACTTGCATACACAAAAATAAATTCTTTTTGGAATTCTTTTAACTAAAAAGGAAATTAGGAAAAAGATCTAAAACAAACACAAGTCTTTTTATTTTGTTTTTGGTTTAAGGCAAAACTAAAATACCTAAAAAATTAGAAACAAAAGAAGAAGGATAAAAGAAAAATCTTGCTAAACAAATCAAGAGCAACCACTTTGACATAATTATCCTTAATTCTAGGATTAAGTCTAAACTCAACTAGACCAGCTCCTAACTAAAAATTCCTTGAGTGAAAAGATTAAAGTTTACTTGGTTAGTTAGCTAGTCAAGGATAGTACTAGAGGAAGGTCGAGGACCAATTAAATACATGTTTTCATGCGGAGCATTTTACACAACCTTTAAACCTTACCTTAGATACTAACGGATTCAAGTAAACTTAAAGTGGTTCACTTAAGGATTTCTAATTTCTTAATGAGCTCGGAGTCCTTAGGAACCAATGTCTAATGAATTTTAGAAGACTTGGGTTTGTATAGTGAGTAACTAGCAAGTTGTGGGCTAAGAAAAGTGACCAAATCAAAATGCTCAAATCACTTGGGTAAATTCTTACTAATTATATGCAATGCAATTCCTAAGAATTAAAAGCAACTATAAAAGGATGCAAAAAGAAAATTATTTTTCTTTTTTTAATTATAGTCCATGAAAAAACAAATGTGAGAGAGAGCTCTTGTTTAGATTTATTATTTTGTTAGTAGTTATTCAAGTGAAAAGTGGATTTTATTAGGGTAACAAGAGAATTTTTTTTATTTTTTTATTAGCTCCTAATTATCTCTAATTGTGAGAAACTAAGTAAATTGTGGAATTAAAAATAGTTGAAAGAGGACACGCCTTTTTAAGCAAATATTCAATCTTTAATCTTCAATCTTCAATTCTCAATATTCTTCTTCAAACTTGTTCCTTCACAATTGAATACATAAATTAAAGAATCAAAATAGGAAAATCCTAATTACAAGTACCTTCCCCGACAACAGTGCCAAAAACTTGATGGGGGAATAATAAACATGCACTAAAGTTATAAGAGAACAATTATCAAGTTATAGTATAGTTACAATATCAATCCCATGAGTAAGGTGTATAGGAAAATTCTAAATTGGATCCTAGAAATGTGTCTAGACAAAGAGGAGTGAAAGTGTAGATGTATAGAGAGAGTATGTGATTATTTACAAATTAAAGAGAACTAGAACAAGTTGGAAGAAAGAGAGTGAATAAAGAAATAAATAACAAAGAATAAATAAGAAGCAGAAATAAAGAAAATAGAAAAGAATAAAATTAAGAAGAGAAAAAATAATCTAAAAGAGAAAAATTAAAATAAGTAAATGATAGAGAAAATCAAGTAGAGAAGACAGGAATTTAGAACTGCATTTGCTAGTTAAGTTCATTTAGGATTTATGAACTACTCTCTTTTTATCATATTATACTTTAGATTTACCTAGTATAGATTAACAAACTACGAAAAGAAAATATAATCTATCAAATTATCATCCAAGCAGTACTTTATTCATGAAAAGAACAACAACAACAAGATAATAATTCTAGAATTCATAAGCATAACCTATCAAACCACTCAATTAAGGTAAAGATTATTAAGTTCTTCTTCTATCAATTAGTTCTCTAGTTGATTATCCTAAACATGATCATTTTAAGCATAATAGAGCAATCCACAAATTATTAAAAAATAAACTAGTTTCATATAATTGTAGAATTCCTACAAGATTTAGTTACTCATTTTATAAAATAAAAATAAGGAAATAAAATCTAGACTAGAAAGTATAAAAGAAGGAGATCTAATTTACAAGAAAAATAAAAACTAACTATAAAAATAAGAGTAAGAACAAAAAAATAAAGATCTAAACTATGAACATAAAGGAAATCTAACTAATAAAAATAAAAGAGATAAAAGTAAATCTATACTACAAAAGAAAAATGCAAGAAAATATATTCTATAAAATAATAAAATAATAAAAGAGCATAAAAGTAAATCTACACTACAAAAGATGAAATAAATATAATCTACCAACATAAAAATAAAAAATAAAATAAAATCCTAAAATAAGAATTTTTAAAATAAGAAAATAAAAGAGAAAAATAAAAACTTATATTGTAAGGGGTTTGCCCCTTGAAAGCAAATCTTTATTTGTATACTTATCAACAAAGAAGAAGAAAAAAATTTAAAAGGAGGGAAAAATTTTATTTATGCAAACTTAAAAAATTTACAAGTTGGAAGACCTAATTAAAGGTACTCCTCTCTAAAAAGGAGTTTACAAAATTTTTCACACTCAAACCCATTACCCTCTGTTACTATTTATAGCCTACAGCTATCAATTAGAGTCAATGTATTTTTGTTTTAACTCTAAGAAATATATCTCAACCACACACTATTTCACGAACCAATCGGTTGGACAATCAGTTAGCCAATTGGTTGGTCGACAATTGGCTAATCGATTAGTGAATTGATTGATTCGTAAGAGAATTGGTTTCTTGTTGACTTGTTGACCCAATTTGTTTCTTGATTCCTTAGGATTTTGTGGGCCTGCTCTTGACTTGATCTTGGGCTTCACTAAGTGGTAGAAAATGAGAGAATTTGATTCGTTTGGGCTCTTATTCATTATTTCTTCATTTTCTACAAATTAAAAAAAAGTGTTATTAGTGATATATGTATTCAAATAAAATGAATAATAATGGTATAAAAGTTTAATAAAATATGATAATCAGGCCATTTAGTGCTTAAGCCGAACCATGATCAATGCTGAGCATTGCTACAATTCAATTGAAAAGAAGGGTCTGGCTTTGGTCTTTGTTGTCTAGAACATGCACCACTATCTAACCGACTGATCTATCCATGTCATTTCAAAATTCAACCCTTTGTGGGTACTCATGACAAGGCTAGGATCTTTAAATTCTACGCTGGCCAAATGGACAATACTACTTTCTCAGTACGATATAATATTCATACCCCAAAAAGTTGTTAAAGGATAAGCAACTGCAGACTTTCTCATGAATTATCCTATTCTTGAGCCTTCCAAGATCTACTAGGACATTTCAGATGAGGTGTTCAAGTCAAATTTTACCTCAAACCACCAAGTATGACAACTTTACTTTGACGACACATCACGATAGGGACATGAAGGAACTATCATCACAGATGTGGGGGTAGTGCTCATCGCTCCCCACGGTCATGTTCTTCCTCAAACCTATTCATTTACGGAACCATGTTTCAAAATTATGGTTGAGTTTAATGCCTTCATAATTGGCCTACAACTCGCTCAAGAGATGGGTGTAAAGTTCCTTGAGGATTATGGCAATTCTAAACTAATTGTCAATTCGATTAAGGAGGAATGTGAGGTCCGACAGAATGATCTCTTACCCTTTCATGAAGTGGCATTGAAGCTTGCTCATTCTTTTGAAGGCCTTTGTTTCAATTATGTAGCTCGTGTCAAGAACACGTACGCCAACACCTTGATGTCACTCGTTGCTATGTTAGCTTTGTCTTCCAAGACCACTAAGCGTATTATAGTACCTAGCCACCAACTATGATGTCCCAAGAAGATCTTAGAAGCCAATGAGATCCATACTACACCTAGGAGTTCCAAACCTAATGATTGGTATTACCCGACCGTCAACTACGCCTTACATGGCATACTCCCCAATGATCCAAAGCAAGCAATCTCCATCCAAAGGAGAGAGCCCCGCTTCTTTTACAACTCTACTACACAAATGTTGTACCGCAAATCGTTTGGTATACTACTTAGATGCCTGTCATCAAGTGAAGTCTAAGAAGCACTCAAAGAAGCCCATGATGGTACATGTGGAGCTCACTAACCTAGACCCAAACTCCAGGACCAACTCCATCGTCTGTGTTATTATTGGCCAACGGTGATTACAGATGCAGAGGCTTATGCCAAGCGATACCATGCATGTCAATTCCATGCTGACTTTCTACATTTACCCCCAGAAGAACTATATCTGACCATTGCCTCATGGCCATTCGAGATGTGTGGAATGGACATTATTCTGCCGATCAGGCCACCATCCACCAAAGGCCATCAATTCATCCTTGCCATAACTAATTATTTCTCCAAGTAGGCCGACTCTATCCCTCCCAAAAAGGTTAAAACATCCAATGTGGATAAGTTCCTAAAACACCACATCATTTACCCGTTCAGCCCCCCCAAAGGATCGTCCAGGATAATGGTCCTCAATTTATCAATCAATAATTCTTCAAATTCTACAATAAGTTCAGAATTCAAACTGTGACTTCTACGCATACAACACTGCTGCTAATGGTTTAGCCAAAGCATTCAACATGACCATCATCAAACTTTTTAAAATGTTTATCTCTTCCAACAAATGAGATTAGGATGAGAAACTTGGAGAGTGCTCTTGGTCCTATCGAACAACAGCCCGCACTCCTAACGGCGCTACAACTTTCTCCTTGGTATATGATATGAAGTCATGATACTACTAGAGATTCAAATTCTGTCATTGAGAACTACTCTGGCAGAGAAGATAATGACTGAAGAACATCATCAAAGGCATCTCAAAGAATTAGAGGCGATAGACGAGTCGAGACTCAAAGCTCAACAATAAATCGAGATGTACCAGTCTCTGATATGAAGAGTCTTCAACAGGAGAGTCAAAGAATGATCCTTTGAAGAAGGAGACATGGTCTTAGCTAGTCGTCGACCCATAGTCATGACGCACAAGACTAAAGGTAAATTACAGCCCAAATAGGAAGACCCATTTATAGTAGAGACAGTCTACTCAAATAGGGTATACCGCCTGATCAACCCAAATGGTAACAGGCTTATGGCACCAATCAATGAGAAATGTTTTAAGAAATATTATCTTTGTGTTGAGCTTTTTTTATCTTCCCATGGAATTAAAACTTTCCTTAGCAAGTCATCAAGTTAACAACATACCTCTATATGACTTTGAGTATCTTTTGCTATAGTCATGTCAACATTACACCTCTAAACAGTTTGCATTTCTTCGGACTTGACTAGTTAATATATATCTATGTTAGTCTTTCCCTCTCAAATCAATAGGTTAACACTACATCTCTGTCAATTCTTCATACCGTTAAGTTAACATTACACTTCTAAATATTAATTGTCCTTGGGAGTCCCTTAATCTGACTGTGTAACACTACACCTCTGTCGATCATTTCATTTGACACGTTAGTACTACACTTCTGTCAAAATCCTTAGTACTATTATGTTACATCTCTAATAGTACCCGTTCTACAAAATATGATATGTTAACATCACACATCTATCAGTTTATCTCGTTGACTAGTTAACACTACACCTCTGTTCACTCTTTTTTTTATTAATGATTTGAAGCCCATAACTTGATCATTCTACCCTTAGAGTCGTTAATAATTCTAGACTTCATATAATAAGTTAATACTACACCTCTATCATCTGACTTCAAAACCAAAAGCAAATTCTTTATTTCTATCAAAAGGCACTAAGTTGTTATGAATAATTTGGTCCAAAACTAAAAGATGCAACATGAAGGAAGGCCACATCTTGGTGGAACAAGGACCTGATGATCTTGATACATTTGACTATTCCAGCCTCGCTTGTGTCGATGACCCCCTTCATAGCTTGTTCTCTCAGAGCCTCTGGGTTAACTAGAGCCACTTGAGCTTCAACTACATCTGATCGAGCTTGCTCCATCCTCAAGTGATCTGTCATGTGAGCTCGTTCATCAGCTAATGTCATAGAACTGCTATCAACTTAGGCCACCTCTTACTTGAGCCACTTAATCTCTGCTTCTCTATCAAAAAGCAACTCCAATCGAGAAGGATCAAAGCGAGACATAAGGAAGATGGAGATGGATGATATTGGAAATGAAAAGCCTATTTATAAGCCTTTCAATCAACTTATCCGAACAATCACTCCTTACAAAAAGTGACTAGACCATAAAAGGCTAAAAAATAGCCTAAGAGTAGGTCGTTCCGTGAATCTCGCCCAAAAATTTGACCACCAAGAGTGATCCTAACCGTAGATCAGGCACGGATTAAAGAGAGACAGCCTCGGTGATCCTCGCCTATCAGCAAACTTTGCTCAAACATTCACAATTGAGTGAACCCCGACAAAGTGCATGACCAAGCGAACGTCACTTAGCTATTCGCTGAGCTTTTCCCTAATTCAAGGGCACATGAATTTCTAGTATTCAACCAAGATGATGCCATGATGAAAAAAGCAATGTTCAACAGTTCGCCTCTGGCAACCAAGTAGTCAAATGGAGACAAATCCAACCTAAACAAGATAACTGATGCAGCGTTTAATAGTACACCTCTGGTTATTACCCAAAATGTTTTGATCCCCGCTACAAGTCAAATGCAGGATCTCAAAAACTTTTGGGGGGTATTGTTGATAGTCAAAATATACAAGGTCTGTCCTAGATAGTCATAATATACACGCTCTTTCCTGGACCACTACTCAGTACAAATAATACAAATCTGATACTTGAGCTTAACACGAGTCCAAGAAGTGCATGCCCATGGTTTAAACACTCCAGATGAGCCCAAATAGGAGCCATGGCGAAGCTCACCCAAATCATAGCGAACCTCACCCAAACTTACAATGAAGCTCACTCTCAAGACCAAGTCAAGGTGAAGCTTCAGGCGAAGTTCACTCAGAATGAGCTCCGCCCAAATGGTCTAGGCGGGCCACATCACCCATGTTTTGATGAAGTTCGCTACAATGAACTTCACCTAGAGCCATTTTTAGAGCTATTTTCGTGGAAACGGCTCACCCCATTATCTCCTAAGTTAATGACCATTAATCCGCAATTAGTGGCCATTAACTCTCTCTAAGCCTTTAAGAGGAGGGAAGATTACTCATTTTGGCATCTATTTATCGATCTATCATCGTTACCATAAGACAGAAGAGAGATCGAATCTTGGCTTTATTATGGCAATTCTTCTATGATCAGCAAGAGGACCCATTGTCTATTGTTCAGATTGTCAACAAAGTACAAGAACGTCGCTCCATAGGAACATGAAAAAGAACCCAACCATAACAATTTTTTCTTGTTTCATCTATAACATTAAAATTGTAATTCCCTATTTGTGATAATTGACCCGAAACAGTCATTTATATGCATGACATGTGTCATATCAAAAAATGGTTGTGTTCTTCTATCCTACTAGAAGATAACACGTGGACACCTAATCTTATCTCCACATAATTAATAATCCTCATCAAATTAAAACTATCAATATCTAAAATCAAAAAAATCTAATAATCAAATATTTGGTAAACCCAATCAAATTATAACTATTCATAATTAATAAAATTTCGTAATTATATCCCTCCTTTCTTATCCTCCTTACCCAATAATCCTTATTAAATTAAAACTATCAATAATTTCAAAATTCTATTAATCAAAACCTCTTTTATATAAAAGTGTTTTCAAGATTAGAAAATTATAAACTACCCCCTTCATAATACAAAAATTACAAACAACCACTTAAAAATCAAAAAATTGCAAACTATTTCTCGAGACCTGAAAATTAGAAACAACTTCTTGATAAATCTGAAATTCCACACATAAAAAGTTTAGAAATTTGCAAACAACATCATAAATTCAAAATTAGAAATGAACCACAAGAAAGTCCAAAAATTACAACTAACATCATAAAAATTCAAAAAATTATAAGTTACCCTTTTAAAATTCATAAATTACAAACAATCCTTAGAAAATCTATAAATTATAAAAAAATCATTTAAAAACTTCAAAAAATATAAATAGCCCCCCTGATATTTTATTAAAAAAACATTGAAAATTTTACAACCAACCCTGTAAAATTATTAAAAATTACTGTGTCCCCTTGCAAATTTTACAAACAATTCTTTAAAAATTTTACAACTAGCCCATGAAAGTTGTTAAAATAACACACACCATGTTGCAAATTTCAAAATATTACAAATAACTCCCTAAAAATTTACAAATGACACCTTGAAAGTTTTAGAAACAAACACCGTATGAAAAATCTAAAAATTACAAATAGCCCATCAAAGTTGCAAACAACCTCTTAAGATTCAATACTTACAAATAAACCACTAAAAATATGAGAATTGAAAATAGCACTGCAAAATTTATAAAATTACAAACTGCCCCCTTTAAAATCCATAAATTACAAATAATACCTAGAAAGGTCTGAAAATTATCAATAATTCTCTAAAAGTTTGAAAATGACAAATAGCCTCTGTGAAAGTTTTACAAACAGCCATTTAAAAATTTTACAACTAGCCCCATGAAAGTTACTAAAGAACAAACACTATGCTGAATATTTTAGAATATTATAAAAGTTTTACAAATAATCTCTTAAAATTTTTTTAAAATTTAAACACCCAAGAAGAATTTATAAATCCCTCGAAAAGTTTTGTAAATTACAAATAATACCATAAAACTTTTATAAAATAGTGCCACGTAAAAATTTTAGAGCTACCCCCTTAAATGTTTGAAAATTTAGAAACAACTCTCAAAACTTTACAAATGAAACCCTAAAAATTTACAAATTTACAAATGGTCCCTAATTTAATAATTTATCATTGGGGTAATGAATGCATGAGGCAGAGGGGTCTAATGGTTATGGAAAGTCTTATTCCTTAATACTAGGGGAAGATGGAACTTCGTATTATCTATTTTGACGATTAGAGGAAAATTTTAATCTCATTAGTGCCCCATCTCGAGTGACCAAAATATGAGCATTGATTGAAATCTTGATACATTAAAATTGTTGTTTTTTTTTTAGTTTATGAAAATTATAAATTTTTATTTACATTTGTAAAGGAGATTGATGATTAAACTATCTATTTTTGAATTTTTAAACTTAAGATTGTAATTTATTTAAGAAAAGTCCTACCACTCAAACTATCTACTTTAGCTGATAAGAAAACCCTATTCTCTTTTTCTCATAACATAGCAAAAAAAAAAAGGTAATCATTGTCTCTTTCTTCATAAATATTTAATATTATATTAATTAATAGATGATTTGTGAGTTATAGACTACAAAAAAATATAATCAATCATCTCTCTTATTACACTAGGATAGCATAACGTATTCGAAGAAAGTATAAAGCAACATGTATAAAACAAAAAAAAATCATACAAGCACGGGCTGAATACTTATAAGGTTATAACAATAAAAATAAACAAGGAAATTAAGGACCTTGAAAATTATAGAATTGAAAGGCCTTTTGAGTTGCAGAAAGCAAATGAACATCCACAAATAATTATTCATAACACTTATATCTTGGATGCCTATTTTAAAAGGAAATGCATCTCTAATACTTTACCAAAAAAATCCGTAAAAACAAAAAATCCTAGAGAAGAAAAAAGAGTACAATCTTTTTTATATTGAAAGATTTATGCAATTTGATTGACTAGTTTTCCAGTAAACTTGAATTACATGCTTCAAGCAATTTAAATCCTTCAAAAATTTCCAAATAATTAAATAATGGCGTCAGGAGAAAAACAAATAAATAGGTTGTAACTATATCCACTAGACGTATATTAAGTCCTTCATTTATTACCAGGCTCATAAGATACTTAAATATAATTGCACTCACCACAGGAGGTTTATGTATAGTCAATTCTTGAGTTACAAGTCGGTTTTACACTCACAAATATTCAGACTACCAGTTCTAGAATATCATTTTTATGTGAGTCTAATTCTATTTGAATTGTCCTTCAGTTCTATTTTAGCTAATCATTTCTACATTGACATCCTTCTAGTTTTCAACAATATATTTGCATATAATATAACTCTCATCATTATGAAATATAGTGAAGATCTTAAACCTTAGTACGACCTAGGAATATTCGAAAATAGAAAAAAATGCAATTCAAGTAAATTGAATCCTTTTTAAAAATGTGAGGTTTTTAGATTGGTAGTACAAATGTCTGAAAGTGTAAAACTAGTAGAGCGCAAATGGATACTTTCTTTTAGAGAATATTCAAATAATATCTGAATCTAAATACTCGGATTTTTCTCCTTAAGTTATATCGCACAACAAGTCCAAGATAAGTTAGATTCTAAATAATTTGCATGCTGAATGCCGTTTACAGTCCAAGTATTCAATTCAAAACTACGTCAATATAGATCTAACAAAACATAATCCAATATTATATTTCATTGAATAAATGACCAATTTATAGACTATAAACATTTCAAATTATTTGTTAGATTCAACGAGTTATAATTCATTAGTTTGTTGACTCTAGCCATCATATACAGTTTTTCAAAATACTATTGTTCCCATCAAAGGATAAAGCGGAAGAAAAAATCATACCCTAGTCTAATGCCGGGATTCACCATAAGCCCCACTATTTGCTTCATTTATTTTAAACAAATAAATGGTGTTTCTTTTTATTTACATATATAGCTTTCCTTTTCATTTATTTTTCTATTTGTGACTAAATTTTCACATTAAGCAAATAGAACTTCTAATTTGGTAAGCGAAATGATTTAAAATGAGGGGTTTTTCTCTTTTAACCCAAAGTTTTACCCCCACTTGTTTAAAAACCCACCCACTTTTCCAAACATCAAAACACCCAAAGTATCTCATCCCACTTATTTTTAAACCCAATATGTATAATACACTCATTCTTTATACTGTATTTACCCAATAAATTAAAAATTCCTAAACTACCCTTCATCCGCAAATACAACCGGTCATTCCCTCTCTCCTCCGTTTTACTTTCCCAAATAGAGCCAATCCCTGTAGCCCTAAGAGGCGATTCTCAAACCTCAAAACCCCCAAATCAATCTCAAAATCCTAGAAAATACTTGCTGTTAATCTCTCTAGATTGCATAAACGCACCCTCTCGCTCTTATTTTGGCATCACGCGCCTCTCTCACCTTTATTTTGGTATCACGCACCCCTCTCTCTATTATTTTGGTGCATCACGATGAGGCAAGATCAACTCTCAGGCGAAGGAGAAAAGACCACTATCGCAGAGGATTTTTTAGGTAAATTTGATAGTTAATACATTAATTTTTTTTAATTTGTAAAGGAACTGAGTCTTATCATGGGAGATTCATAATAATTATTTTATATTATTTTTTAAAATTCTTATCGATAGGTTGTCGGAGATGTCTAGCAGAAGTAAATCGAGGGATTCTTCCCAATCGAAGACTAAGGTTTTTTTGTAAGTGAATTTTATTAATTTCTCTAAACTTATTGTCATCTCATTAATGTAATTAATTTCTTTGGATGCTTGGTTCCCTTGTGAAAGATAGGCCTGATGCATTGAATTGAAAGACTCGTTGTCTTATGTTTCTTGGGTTTTTAAGTAATCAGGTTGCCGTTGACGTATACTATTATATACAATAGTTTTGATATGTTAATACTAGAATGATTTTCTTGCATTTTCAGAATAGAGCATATTATTTATAAAATTAGTTAGTTGTCACATTAAATAAAGATTGATGTGTTAATATTCTTTAATTATCTATTATTGACTATCAATATTCAACAATTAATTTGACTTGTATGTATCACGTTGGAGGAGATCCAATCCCAAACATGAATAAGGGACTGTGTCGAGAAAATGACTCTGATAATTTTTCAGTTGGGTTCATATCATATTAAATTCATCAATATCTATGGAAACCATATCATAGTAAATAAATAAATAAATAAAAACTTGGGATTGCTAACTGTTACTTTTATATACAACAACACCATTTGTTATCACTTTGCTTTTTTACATGATATCTTAATTTTTACGTTTTTAAGGGCCATTCGTTTTGACTAATATTTTCTTTTTGTAGGAAAAATGTTGCACAGTCAAGAATGCCTTCAAATGTTGGGGTATTTAGTGATTTGGTAAATAGCCGTTTAAGGTCTTTGCTAAATGATAATCATTATCAAGCCCTTCGTCAAATCCCTTTTTCCCACTTCCTTAATCTACCTGCTATACCTGTAAGTTGCCCTAGAGGGGGGGGGGGTGAATAGGGCAATATGCTAATCTAATCCGAATTAGTGCCAATTTAAAACTTATTCAAAACTTATTCTTGCAAGATAGATATACAAGGAAATATATGCAAGGATACACAAACAAATG
>JBAKGM010000081.1:14480198-14490656 GCA_037177215.1 Asparagus racemosus | reverse complement strand
TTAAAAATTCCTAAACTACCCTTTATACCCAAAGACAACCGGTTTTTCCCTCTCCCTCCCCCCCCCCCCCCCAATTTCACTTTCTCAAATAGAGCAATCCCCGTAGTGCCGTAAGAGCGATTCTCAAACCTCAAAACCCCCAAATCGACCTTAAAATCCTAGAAAATACATGTCCTTAATCTCTCTAGTTTGCATAAATGCACCCTCTCCCTCTTATTTTTGCATCACACACCTTTCGCTCTTATTTTGGTGCATCACGACACGGCAAGTTCAACTCTCAGGCAAAGGAGAAAAGACCACTGTCATAGAGGAGTTTTTAGGTAAATTTGAGTTAATAATTAATTTTTTGATTTGTAAAGGAACTGAGCCTGTGGCTAGAAGATTCATAATAATTATTTTATATTTTTAAAATTCTTGTCAATAGGTTGCCGGAGATGTCTAGCAAAAGTAAATCAAGGGGTTCTTCCCAATCGAAGATTAAGGCTCCTAAGTAAGTAAATATTAGTAATTTCTCTGAAATTATTGTCATCTCATGAATTTTATTAATTTCTTTGATAGCTTGGTTCCCTTGTGATAGATAGGCATGCTGCATTGAATTGGAAGACTTGTTGTCCTATATGTTTCTTGTATTTTTAAGTAATCAAGTTGCCGTTGTTGACGTATACTATTATGTACAATAGTTTTGATCTGTTAATATTAGAATGATTTTCTTGCATTTTCAAAACAGAGCATATTATTTATCAAATTAGTTAGTTGTCACATTAAATAAAGATTGATGTGTTAATACTCTTTAATTATCTATTATTGACTGTCAATATTCAATAATTAATTTCACTTGCATGTATCACGTTGGAGGAGATCCAAATCCCAAACATGAATAAGAGATCGTGTCGAGAAAATGAGTCTGATAAAGTACAAACCCAAATAAAATCCTATTATTGACTACCAATATTCAACAGTTAGTATTTTTGCAAATATTGATTTATTGATTTGAGCAACTGGATATAGGCTATAAATCCCCATTTCGTCTTTAGAATTTCAATTTAGGAACTTAATTAATACCTTCTCTATTTAAAACATATCAATTGTCATATATATTATTTATTATGTTTTAGCAAATTGTATAGTTTTTAACTTGGAAAGTAAATAATATAAGATGTTGACATGCTATCTATATTATGACGTTTGTGGAGTATCAAAGAATGTGTCCTTGTGTAAGAAAAATCAGTTCATGAATTTCCTTTCTGTATCCAAGGAGCAGCGGAGCGGTTCACATCGAGTGTATGTTCAAGAATAGGAACTTCTTTGAAAACATTCCATGTCACATAGTATAACACCATTGGATGGAAGCTTATATAGTTTTTTTCTTTTGGTGAATTTTCTAACAGAGATTTACTCATAATTGCAACTAAAGATTACTTAGTAAAGATTAAACGTAAAAACACACTTCAAAGGTCAGTGGTTGAATCTCTTGAATTTTGACACACCATCTTGTGATTTTCTCACTGAGGGGAAAAGAGAATGCATGGGTGTTGTTGGGCAATCTTTAACTTATTACTTGTGTGCAACTTTTCCAGTGAATTGGTATCATTGGAAGTTAATGGTATGTTGACAGTCTTCTATGTTCATGCCTATATCCATCAACCCATCATTGTAATGACTCATGCAATATTACCTTTTATATCAACTGTTGTAACTACTATGATATAAAGACCAATTTCATTTGGCTCTCAATGAATCAGTGAAATGGCAAATTTTCTTTTTCTTGGTGCACTCTATGAAATTCTTGTTCACTTTGCATTTCACAAATGTTGTTATCACTTTGCTTTTCACATGATCAGCCATAATTTGTTGAACCCTCATTTATTATCACTTTGCTTTTCACATGATCTCTTAATTTTTATATTTATAAGGGCCATCCATTTTGACTGATATATTCTTTTTGTAGGAAAAATGTTGCACAGTTAAGAATGCTTTCAAATATTGGGGTATTTTGTGATTTGGTAAATAGCCGTTTAAGGTCTTTGCTAAATGATAATCATTACGAAGCCCTTCGTCAAACCCCTTTTTTCCACTACGTTTATCTACCTACTATACCTAATGAACAAGTTGCAGTCAATTGCTTGCTTCATGCATTTAATCCAGAGCATGGCTCATTTGGGCTTGGGGGAAAAGATATTGTGTTTAGTGTTCTTGATGTGCATAAAATAACTGGATTGCCAAAGACTGGAAATAGGGTTATAATGGATGGTCAAGCATCTAATACTGCACATACTGAGCATGTGTATTGTAAAAAGACACAAATAGAGAAGGAGGAGAAGAAGGCCAGTAGGAGAAAGAAGAGGAAAGTTGAGAAGGATAAGAAGAAAGTGTCGGGCACACGCAAGAGGTTAGCTAATTTGATTGTGGAGTTGGCTGACTCCAATCATATAGCGTGTGTAAAAATACTTGTGGCTTTTATTATCGGATTTATATTATGCCCTCAGCCCGCTAACTCATGTCCATTATGGGTATTTAGATATGTGGACAATTTATTTGCTCTTCGTAAATACAATTAGGCTGGTACTATGTATGATGTACTACATAAGGAGATGACGAAGACAAAGTTGTCCATTTCAAAGCGAGCCGTAGGAGAGAGGGAATGAGCCAGGTACATGGGTGGGTTTGCATTGGTATTGGTGGTGAGTTTCAATGAAATTATGTAAATTTTTTTACTTATTAATAACTGTAACTAAATTTATTTTTTTTCCGGTTTGGTTTTATAAAATAGTGGGGGAGCTAAAGTGTGAAATAAAATAGGAAATCTTACGACCTATTTTTATTGAGAGGAAGACTCGATCCTTTCGGTGAAAAGTCATGATGAGGTTAATTGAAAAGCCGAAGTGTATTGAGAATTTCACTGGTCAAACCACTATATCATCCATTCCTAGTGCATCACATTATCAACCAGTATATACACTTCATTTTGCTATTGTTGTCTTGTTGCTATCAACTTATTATATCCTTCTTGAATGCTAACTCTTTCATGGTGTTGTGTTTATAGGCGATGACATTACTTCAAGTGCGAGAATTGCTTGTAAAAAATAGGGAGGAGTATCATGAGCTCATTGAGTTAGAGAAGCAGTTGAGCGGTGGGGGTAACGGCGGCAATGAAGGCGAAGATGAAAGTGAAGAGGAAGATGAAAGTGAAGAGGAAAATGGATAGGGCGAGAAAGATGAGGAGGATGGTGACAATTCAAATGATGGGGAGGATGAGAATGACGATGATACAAATGTCAGGGAGAATGAGGATGAGGATGATGAGGGTAACAGAGATGAACAAGGAGTACAAAGTCATAAAGAGAATACAAAAGATAAAGAATTGAGTGAGAAAGAGGATGCTAGTGAAAGTAAATATAACTGTGGATCTAATTCCAAGAGGAAGGAAAAATAAGGCAAGATGATTGCGGAAGAGCTAGTTGAAGATGATGATTTCTTAGCTATATCTTTTTCAAGGACGTCATATTCAGCATTTCAATGAAAGCAACAGATGACTTTTTCTAGAGCTCGTTGCATTCATTATGATAAGCATGCATTGTGTAGGCATAGGCAGCTCTCTTTATAATATGAACGTAGTCATCCCTAAGTGGTGCTGGTAACCCTTTCTTTGATAAGTTATTATTATAATTGGCCATTAAATGGCAGATGCAATAACTGTGATATGAACAAGAGAAGCAATTCTTGATAGAATGTTGAAGCCCTTTGTCTCGATCAGAGATTATAACCAGCTCATAATTTGGGGTATATGGATCATCTGAATTGTATAATATGTCACGAATGCATTTAAGGAACCACCCCCAATTGCTCTCATTTTTGGTTCCACAAATGCAAAGAGTGACAGGAAACATTCCTCCATCTCCATTCAAAGCAATAGTGGCAAGTAGAGTTCCTTTATACCTATAAAAAAGATGGGTGTCATCCAAGAATAGAATTGGTCTACATCTATTGACAAAACCCTTCCCAAGCATAATATGAGATAAAAAATCTAGTAAATCTACCATCTTCGTGTTCTAGATGAATGATTGATCTCGGGTTAGTTTCCATAACATTATTCGTGTACCATCTAAGTTGTTCATATGAATATTTTGCAAACCCATATAACTCATGTTGAGCAAGCTCTTTCCCACACTAAGCTGTTCCATAAAGGATATCAACACCAAACTCTATCAGAAGCTTCTTTTTAAGATCAATTGCATGATATGTGAGTTGTTCTTTTAGTATGGATTTCACGATATTGGCAACCCACTTACGAGATGCACGTGGATGTCCATTCTCTCCTATGCCTCCTCCAAGACAACTATGTGCACGACCAATTTTCGTCATATAAAATTGTTTGCTATCTGTACGATGGTTACAATGAACCATCCATTCACACTCACCTTGCATTTTACTATCAAACTTCTAGGTTTGTTTTTCAAATAATCAAAGTTAAAACCGAGCGCAAATGAGTAATTTCTGAGACTTTGCCTTAGATGTTCCATGTTATTAAATTATTGTCCAATACTTCTAATGGCGTGATACCACGAAATAGGAATCTAAAGACTAGATCTCTCAACTTGTAATGTATTTTGTGAATTGGATGTATTATGCAATGAAGAAGCATGTTGTTTTGAAAGAGATATGGTAGGATTCATGCATGGGATTTTATAGCATATTAGAACATTAAGCAGTTACCTTATTAGACTGGCAACTAGAAACATTACTGAAAATTCTTGTATAGTACTATAGCTCATCGGTGACATATTATATAGTCATAATTATTCTTTCAACTGCAGAAAATTAAATAAACATGGACTAATTTTGTGAAATATAGAATTTACAATATATAATAAGTTATTACCTTATGTGAATGGTGTTTACCTCTAGACCAAATAATATATCTCAATCTATGTCAACGTGCATCTTAACTATCTTCTTCTTACAACTTAGATGTACATTGAACATTGTTAAAACATCGACATCATTATGGACAAGTACAAACAATCCTTCTGTAAATGGGACTTCATAAATAAACTTCATTGGGCTTGAACACAAAGCAATTCTATTTTGCACCTCAGCCACTAAATTACTGAAAGTCCCCTTGATGTTCATTTGAATCAAGTGATTGTTTTCTTTGAAGTCCAGTATTGCACAATATAGCTCTTCATCCATTATTGAAGTTCATAAAAAACAAAATAAGTGGGGCACTTAACTAACAAGCAAATATTTCTAAACAAACACAAGTTTAATATACATGTTCTTATTGTATATGATATAATTCAACATTGACATTGAATATGCAATTCTCCACGTTTTTGCACAATATAATTCAATATCAGTTTCTAATTATTCGGAGACTAAATTTTTCAATATTCTACAGAAATGAAAAATGAATAGTTTTTTATTTTTTGTGTCAAATAAAAAAATACAGAACTTTTAACTTTTCATAGCACTTTTACACAGAATATATTCAACAAAATCAAAGGTTTTTCATGAGAAAATAGTCTTCTCAACAAGAGAAAGGTTTTCTCATCAAAAAATTTAGTATTTTCAACAAATCAAGATATGAAGGTGGGATCTGAATCACTTTATAGTTACCTTTAAAGGTCTTCTTTTACTACAAGAAACGAACGTAGGAGATCTCAACCACCGATCTGATATAGAATAAATGTCCTCTATGAGGAGAAATACTAATGGAGGAGAAAGATTTCTCAAGAAGGGAGGAGAAATTAATGGAGGAGAGAGAAATTGAAGATGGGTACCAAATTGGAGTTTGGTGGAATGCGAGAGCATCACGCCCACTTCTCCTACCATCATCACCATTAATGCCATGTATGTACTAAGAGCGATCATCAGAAGAAGAGAGAAAGGGCTGTGTGGGGTTTTTTTATTTTTGGGAAAAATACCATATAGAGATAGAGAGGTATTATGGAAATTGAGAGCTTAAAATGAAGTCACATGGATACATTGGGTGTATTGATGTTTGGAAAAGTGGGTGGGTTTTTAAATAAGTGGGGATAAAACTTTAGGTTAAAAGAGAAAAATCCCATAAATTTAACAGTTACATCTATCATAGCAAAATTCAACTTCCAGTCGCCAGTGTGTCGCTTGATGATGTTGTTGACAATAATCTACCCACGTATCCCATGCAATTTTGATCCCGGTGATTCTTCCACTCATTCCTTGCTTCAGTCTGCTCTCTTTAGGTCATTTCTTGAGAGAAGTCAACAATCTCACCCTCATTCTTATTAGCCACTTTACGTTCATCATCCTCTAGGGGAATCTCTTGATTTAGAAAGTAATCATTTGGATCTATAGTTGCAATGAAGTTGTTGAGGACCGTGCAACAATGTCCACTTGTATTCTAAATGGGTAAAGTGGCTTTGGAGAAAGCATTTTGAACCGATTTTTTAAAATCCCAAGTGTAGATTCTATTTTTGATCTTAGAGAGGAATGTCACACACCATGATAAGGGGTGATGAATCCCAACATTGTTGTATAGCCCGCATCACAAAGATAATACATTCCTACATTTGTATTACATGCACTAATAGTAGCAATTTCATTATTAACTACAATCTTAATATATAATTTGAAATAATATTACCATCATATACCGTCAATCCATGAGGTTGTGGTCTTAATAAAGCATCTTGAAGAATTCTATAATCGTTTGCAGAACCCTCTCATCCAGCTAGCACATAGGTGAATAACTTATTAAGGGTGCAAGCTGCAAGGACATTCTGTGTCATTCCTTTATGGCGTCTAAAACATGCTACAAGCCTAGATGGTAGCATTGCGTCAATATGTGTACAGTCTATCATACCGATGCAATCTTGCAGATATTGACAAAAATTAAATCACATTAATTTCTGCATATCGAGAAGTACTTGATTAACTTCGAAAGTATAGATATATTTCATTGAAATAAGGGTGATATAAAGGATTGTTAGCAATCTCAAGAGGTACTTCATTTGGTGCTTGCTTCATGTACACGTATAGCTTCCAACATCTTATTGAAGTATCTACTCACCATTTCCCCCATCTAATGTAGTTCAACCTTATATTTCTATTCTTCGCTTCATGACCCATTATGTTCAAAAACACTATAGGTTGTTCTTTCGCTGTTACGTGTCTTGAATATTTTAGTAGCCGTTTTCTCCTAATCAACCTTGCAAGCTTAGCAAAAGTCCCTCTACGCATGCTAATATAGTCCAGATAACTATCGCTAAAACCAGTCATTACTTTATGCATGTGATAATTTCTCATAAAACTATTCATTTCATTTATAAATCTAGGTCCTTGAGTGATGCACCTCCTTCCAGATTGCAACCTCCTAAACATGGTAATCATCATTATCAAAACAGTCATTGCTGCTCTAGAAACTATTCTAATCACCATTTCCTCCTCAACATTTTCCATCTACAATATCCAATAATAATATAAGAGAAAAATGTAGGAATTTGGTACCAAGCACAATTTTGTGCTTGGTAGTGAGATGGCCCATTTTTATTCACTCTCTAGCCCATGTAAATATGGTCCCCCATTTGAATGAGTGGATGAGAATGTGTTGCATCACTATCTAGCACAAAAACTTGTGTTTAGTACCAAGTTCCTCCATATTGCTCATAATATAATTCATTAAAGATGTAAATAGTTCTAATGCATAAAAAAACTAAACTTATTGATAAATATTCATCAATCTACAACCATTTAGCAAAGTGTATGCATGTAATATTTCGAAATAAGTTTAATGATCAAAATGAAAGATTTATATTTAAAAACTACCTCATAAACTATTACCAGTATTAGTTAAGCATCACATAATTTCTCATCTTGCTTGCATTAACTATTGACAAAATCCACAATATCATGTTATTTTCCATTAGTAACTCAAATTACTAGTCAATTAAAATATATTTCATTTAACAAATCATACAAGATTCCTCTTTTAATCAAACTGACACAAACAAAATCAATAACATGCATGATTTATAATGAAAATTACCTCTAAAGTTATTACTCAAATTAGTAAGTTAACATATTTTCCTAGTGCATGCATCATCTATCCACATAATCAACAAATTCTTATTATTTTCAAGTGATAGCAGAAAATTCAATCCATTTAAAATAAATAAGTGAGGAATAGAAGACGATATGGAATGATAAGGCATCCGAAGGAATGACGGCATACAAAAGAGAGATCAAAGACTGCAACAAATCGATTGATGCTAATGTTGCTTCTAAAACTGAGCCATCCTCCTTAGAGAAGACCCCAAGTGCTTGCGATTGGTTCAATTGTGTTGAATGAGGCCAGCCTCCTCACAGAATTTGTAGCTTTGGATCTCTTTAAGTTGATAATGGAATTACTATTTCTCAAAAAAAAATTAAATCTAACAAATTTTGCAAGATTCCTCTTTTAATAAAAAAGATTAAAAAAGAAAATTTGTTGAAGATCTATTTACTGTGGAGTTAATATCTCCCAAGAAATTACTCAAAAGATGAAAAAAAAAATCTAACTAAAGAAAATAGGATCTATAGATTAGGGTTTTACACCTTCTAAAAGGAGATCTTTGAACAATAGAACACTTCAAGAAAGAAAATCTGAAGAGATGAGATCACATCGAACTAGAGAATAGAAATTCAAACCTCAATCCACAATAAATTGTAGAGATTGAGAGAAAATAACACTAACCCATGATTGCTCTAGGGTTCTTCATGAAGACCCATGATTTATTTTTGGTTGATTTGGGGTTTTTTGGAGAGGAGAAGAGCTAAGGTTTTTTAGAAAATGTACGTAATGGCATCTCAGAGAGAGTGAGAGAGAGGAGCAGGTGAGTTAGAGCAATGGCAGCAAGCTCCTAGTTGAGTCCTAGTCAGCATGCTGTCAAGAGCTCTCAAGTATTTTAGAATAAAAAATTAAAAAGATAAGTTTTAGGAGGCCATCCTTATTTTATGGAACTCCAACAAGCTTCTAGTTAGGAGCTCTAAATATATCAAAAAAACTCATTTTCTATTATTATTTTTTAATCATTACTTTCAATAATATTTAAACATCTTTTATTTCATTTCTAGCCATTGGATACGGTCTTTGAGGGAGCACAGGCAGTCTTCGAGGGCGGTAACAATAGCTTTCCCAATAAATTCTCATGAGAAACCCAAAAGTCCCACCACTAATTTTTTTGTTATTATTAAAACACCCCTTTCCACCCGTTTCAAGCCAAATTCAGAGTTTTTAGCTCTCTAATGATAACATTTTATGATGTATAAGGAAATTGTTTTTGTGTTTTTTGGGCGAACCAAACTGGTTAAAAGGATTTCTTTTTGGCTTTTTTTTCATTTTTTGACCTTGTCAGGGTATTTTCCAGCGTTTCCACCCCCTTTCCCCAAAGCATACGGGCCCTAAAGGTAATGAAAAATTTTATAGGAAATATGATTGTTATAATGTGTTATATCCGGATAAAGTTGTGTCCCACACAATACAAATTATCTTAATTTGTTATGGTATTTAAAATTTTATTTTATAAAGTTGTAGTGGATCGAGATTAGATTTTATCTAGATAGTTTTCCTCATAGATGGAAACTATTTTTTAAGAAGTCTTAATTTTTAAGAATTATAGTTATAACAGAAGGGTTCTAGTCTAGCCTATAAATATAATCATAGTTCCTCCATCAGATTTAGGCTTTTCAGTAAGGCATAGGTTAGAAACTTTTTCTGTATTTCTTTATTTTATTTATTTTAATGGTGTTCTAACTTTTGTTCTTTGTTTATGTATATACTCAGATTATCTCTAGTTTTGACCTAATTTTCTAAGTTACAAATCATTCTAGACAACAATGACTGGATGTATTTTTAATTTAATTTATTTTCACTACGTGATTTATATTTATTTAGATTACGATTTCATACATGCGGTATCATAGCCAACGACATCTGTGTTGTTTAGTATTTTAAACTTTTGATTATATTATCTGAAGTCTATGCAACTGGATTTTCCGAAATAAAAGCAATGATTAGTTTCGGATCAAATACTTTAAAAGTTTAGAGTTTGTCTTCTTATTAGTTCACTTAAAAAG
This sequence comes from Asparagus racemosus, assembly GCA_037177215.1. Classification (NCBI taxonomy): domain Eukaryota; kingdom Viridiplantae; phylum Streptophyta; class Magnoliopsida; order Asparagales; family Asparagaceae; genus Asparagus; species Asparagus racemosus. Next base: position 14,480,561 of record JBAKGM010000081.1, on the reverse strand, counting down.
TTTATGGAAATGTCATCTTCATTGCTGTGTGTAGCACTAAAGAAGTATTTATTTGCGTTTCTTATAGATGACATGTGAACTGCTTACATATTTTGAATATTTTACAATGTGTATTTAGCAATGCATGAAACTATAAGTCTGTTTCATGTGCTAGTATCGACCTCCACTAGTTTATTTGGATCCATTAAAATATTTGAATATTTTGTATAATAAAGTTTGTACTTATAGGATCTCCTTGAATCTTCAATGTTTTCTATTTCAGTTTGGGTTATACAGTAGCTGCAATATCAACGAAGTTACATGTTTTCGGTCGACAAAAAAAGAAAATTTTCAATGATATTAGTTTTGTCATGCTACAGTATG
>JBAKGM010000081.1:14460779-14476929 GCA_037177215.1 Asparagus racemosus | reverse complement strand
TATATATGTGCTAGTAATTGGAAACTTGGGATAATCACAGTACACAACAACAAGATTGTTCCAACTCTTCGATTCCTAACTAATCAAAATTTCGCTAATTTTGAAATAGTCCTCAAGCTGCTAAACTGGCCATATGAGTTTCCCATCTATAATACTTTACATAGTATTAATTGTCAATTTTCAAAACTCTAGGATATTTAAATGCAAATTTTATAAACAGTGGAGTATATAAGTGCTGCCAAAGAGAAGTGAGAGTATCCAAATGAAATCTTTAAGGACTATAGGGCACATAAATGTTGCAGGAACGAGTGAGAGGATTTATAAATGCAAAGTAGGGGAAAATATAGGTTAAGTGCAATTTAGCCTTAACAAAAATTTTCGGTCTAGGCTCTTGGCCCCAAACCGTCACTCTCAAAGTCACAACTCACAAGCCCATGTTGAGCTCACTTGAAAAGTCCATCTTAGTGGGCCCCCACAAGATGGTGACAACAATTTTTTCTCCATTTTGAGATATAATAATCAATTAAATTACTTCTCCTCCCAACAAAAAAATAATTTTTTTTAACTTAATAAACTGGTTCGGTTCTCGGATCACACTTCCCATCCCTCCTCTCGCCCACCTCTCTATTTGCGACTATGGCCGATTCCTGATTCGTTCACTGGTACAAATTTTGAGCTCTCTTTGTTTGCTTGTTTTTCTTTCTGTAGCTTGAAATTGAACTGAGAAGCACCCGAAAAAAAATGTCATAAAGATCTAAGACAAATTGATTCTATTCATCTAGCCCCTTTTGAGGGTGGCCATTGTCTTAAAGATTGCATTTTGGGTCATGGGTATGTGCTTGTTTCTCTTCTCTCTGTTTGATTGTTGATGGGTGTTTTTAGAGCCCTTTTATTAAGATCATGTCTTATTTGGGTTTTGAGATTTCCGTGCTGATGGGATTTTTAGGAGCTGATTTCATACCTAAAGATGATAAATGGTATTTTTATTATTGAAATTTGATGGATAATGTTGAGTATCTTATGTGATTTCTTCTTTCCTGAGAAACCCTTTTTTAATTGGCTGGAAGAATGAACTATATCAGATCATTATTGTTTTATAAGTTTTTAAATTTATCTTTAGACCAACCCCTCTAATAGTGCAAGTGGAGCTTTTTCACCCTTTTACCTTCACGGTTCTCATTGTTGTGCCCTTTTGATTTGCAGCTGTGCATGCGAGATTGGTTGGTTTAAGAAAGCAAATAAAAGAGGGAGTGATTTCAGTGGATTTAGATTGTCCAAAAATCAATTATTTGGGTTTCTTCTCTAGTTTTTGAAGTTTGTGTGCAACTTAGTGGATGGGTATTCAGACAATGACTTCTCAGGGTGGCGGTGGTGGGCAGCGATCACAGGTTCAGAGTCTAGGCCGTCAGGGTTCTCTCTATAGTCTCACCCTCAATGAGGTTCAAAACCACTTGGGGGAGCCTTTACACAGTATGAACCTTGAGGAGCTCCTCAAGGGTTTGGACACAAACCAAGAAGTCGATAGCCATGCTGATCAGTACGCTTCTAGCTCTGGCCTCCAGCGTCAAGGAAGCATCACCATGCCCCGAGGCTTGAGAGACAAAACAGTAGATGAGGTGTGGAAAGATATTCAAAATGGTCATGAAAATAAAGCTGCCAATGAGAGGAGGTCATGCCAGGAGAGGCAACTAACATTCGGTGAGATGACATTAGAAGATTTCTTGGCGAAGGCCGGAGTGGTCCCAGAGGGATCGGTGAAAAACACAAACAATGTTATGGAAAATGCTGGTGTTGGTCCGATGGCTGGTCAAGGATCGCATTGGTTGACTCAGCACCATCAGCAAAATGTGATGGGGGCTTATTTTCCTGGATGTGGGGTTGCGCAACCGATTGGTGTTGGGTCGGGAACGATGATGGATGCGATGTATCCAGAGGTTGTGTCGTCACCGACTGTAGGGGCGATGTCTGATCCGCAAACACCGGGTCGGAAAAGAGGGGCGTCGAGTGATGTGCCAGATAAGTTGGTGGAGAGGAGGCAGAAGAGAATGATTAAAAACCGGGAGTCTGCTGCCCGTTCTAGAGCTAGGAAACAGGTAGTAGAATTATCTCTCACTCTGATTATGTTTTTTTTTTTGGGTCATGTGATAAAGAGTATCGCTAATGGGGGGAAAGGAACTAGAGGTGGGCCTGAAAGAATTTGGTAGGAAGCAACTAAGAAGAATTTGATAGGGTTTTTTTTATATAAGTTCCTAAACTCTTCAGTATTTTGAAATTAGTCCATCAAATCATTGAAATTGCTACTTGGTCCCCCAATTCTTAGGTTATTTTGAAATTAGTCCCTTAAATCATCGAAATTGCTATTGCTATTAGGTCCCCAAATTCTCATAAGTTGTTTCATATTAATCCAGTTAAGAGTAGAAGTAGCAATTGTAGAAGTAGCAATTGGAGGGATTAATTTGAAATAAGTCAAATAACTTGTGAGAATTGGAGGAAGTGATAGCAATTTAAATGATTTGATGGACTAATTTCAAAACATTAAAGATTTTAGGGACTAATATTGAAACACTAATATTTAATTAATGGAGGAGGTGACCCTTAAATAGAACTGGATCGAAGAATAGCATTCGTATAGACCCGAAAATTTTGGGAAAAAGGTTTTGTGGTTGTTTTGCTTTTAATGTTATTTGCGGGGAAATTGTTCTTTAATGCGATTGATTGTATTTTGATTTTGCAGGCCTATACCAATGAGTTGGAGAACAAGGTCTCTCGCCTGGAAGAAGAAAATGAGAGGTTAAAGAAACAGAAGGTAGCTTCTATCATCTCTGTTTAGTTACCAATTTAGTCTAACCTCTTTCATGTTACCTGATTTTTCAAGTTAGTTGGATAACATATTTTGCATTGAGGTTGTTAGACTTACATAATGCATCCGGCAACAGTTATTCAGTGTTTGCAGATATTAGGTAATATTTGGGGTTCCATACAATGTTTCCCATAGCATTTCGTCATGGCTTATAATTAATTAACCATACTAATTCTTTACTTCATTTTTTTAGGCTTTTAGGGGTTACTGATCGATCTTATCATGTTAGCAACAATGATTGACATAACTTATATTTAAAAAGTAATGTTTGTTTCATAGATGTGTCCAACATCGGTGTAAACTCGATAATCATCTGTATTGTGGATATTATTTGCTTTATTAAATTTAAATTTCAAGTCTTTCAAAGTACTTAGTACTAAATGGAAAGGTTTGGACTATAGATTATCCAAATAATATCAGAATGAACTCAAAATCCTGCAGCTGCTTCATTTTCGCAAACAGCAAGCTAATGTTATTTTAATATTTGGTATTCTTTAGTAGTCCTAGGTTGAGACATTGTTCGGCAGATAGATTAAGTTGCCAAGGCCTAGATAAAATTAATTTTTTCTGATCATAGTTCCATTGTCAACATACGTTTATAACTCCAGTTTGATTAGTGCTTCTTGTTATATTGTTTTAATAGTTTGGCCTCTACATTTCACTTGTTTAGGAATAGCAATATCTGTTTTTTGTCGTAAAGCTTGAAACTATTGCAGAAACGTTGGAAATAGAAACGTTGGAAGTAAGTTTGCTATGATTATTGTTCTGCAACTCATCTCTGAGTTATACTAATCAATTTTCTGCATACATGAACTACAAGCACCCTAAATTTTTTCATCAAATTCTTGGTAATGGAGAAAGTTAGAAATTAAATGTGAAAGAGGACATACTAGTCCTTTTACCCCTCTCTACTTTATCGTAGTAAATATTATTTTGGCATCCTTCAGCTCTGTGAAACATGATATTCATCTCTTCTCATTCCATCTTGCATCTGTTATCATTTTGCTCATGGCTATAGAAACATTAGGAATTTGAGACTAATGTTTGTCTTTTGGTTTTTAATATGCATTGGAAACATCATACGTCTTGACGTGGGTTTTTAATTGTGGTAAGTTGAGTTGTATGGTCTTCTAAATTATAGTCTCCACCTAACTTTATCAACAAGCCTCATCTAACATTATGATAAACTAATAAAATATTGATTCTTTTATATCCTCCCACGGAAAACATCATAATTTCCATGAGTGTAAGCAGATTTAATCCCTTTTCATAATAAAATATTGATTCTTTTATATCCTCCCATGGTTTATATTTTTGTTCATCTTAGCGTGGTTCAAGACTTCAAATTCCTAAAAACATTGAATGGAAAAAGAGAGTTGTTTAGAAAAGCTGGAAAATCATTACCTTGTGTAGGCAGAGTCACCGAGTAAGATAGTTTCTTTAAAATAACTTTCAAAAATTTCCTTTTCTCAATGCAATCTAATATTCCTACGGTCATGCAACTTATTAAATTATTCTTTAAAGACATCGGCACCCTAGTTTTTAACCAATTTTTGTTAGGTAATGTAATAATCAACGTTTTAAAAAGCCTCCTAGCCCGCCTAGGTGTACTCCTAGGACTAGGCGATACTTGGGCCGCCTACCTAGCGCCTATCGCCTAGGCGGTACCTAGGTTGCCCACATATAGTTTGGGAGTGCCTAGGGAAGCGTGGTTTGCCTACATGGATTTGTACCATTGATTATGATTTCCTCCATTACAGCCTTCACATCCTCCAACCTCATCCAAACTCCAACTATGAACACCTCCTCTACCTCTCCCGACCTTAAACAAAACATCTTCCACCACCACTTAAGAAATTTGCCAAGGTGTCAGTGTAGCGTCTAAGATTTTTGTAACATTGACATTTACTATCAGTAATTGTAATTAGAAACTAAAAAAAGGAAAACGCCTAGGCCCCACTTAGGTTCTAGGCTTCAGGTCCAACGCCTAGGCCACTTAGCGCTTTCTGTAACCTTGGTAATAATTTGTCCATTAACTGACCGGATTGCTATACTGATTTCCTTTTTTTAAATGCTTTGCGATGTATGTTGAGGAATAAATTGTAAGATGCATAGTATTTATGCGATAGTAGCTAAATTTTATACTGCATAATAGTAAGTTACACAAATACAACCATTCTTTATGCTTTAATAACCTTTATGCTTTTATTTCTTTTTTTTCTTTGATATAATTTAAAAGCTTCCAGGGTTCATATTTGTGCACAACTTCATACCAACATCCTCAACAGACACCTAAAGTCAGGTGTCCATATAAATGGACCGAATGATTTGTAATCTAGTACAATGCCTAAATAGTCAACTTTGCTTTGTCCATCATTAATCTATGACTAATAGCGTTCAGCAATGACCGTTATTGTTGATTAATATAACAGCTAACTGATCTTTTTTTCTCTATAAATCTTAGCAACACCGTGTCTTCAAATGCTATTGCAAACAGTATATCTTACATACTATGAGATGACTCATTGGTTTCTAACATATTAGTAGGTTGCATTCTGTATGGAAACATTCCTTTGAACGGTTTCATATTGTCTGTATTCGCTTAATCCAAACATGTGTGGACAAAGGACTTTGGGCAAGTATAGGAGAGGTTGAGTAAAGTAGTCAAACCCTGATATTTGTCCTCCCAAAGTTTCAGAAAACTTTCAGGGATGTCATATTTCCGTTGGCATAGTATTCATTTGCCTGTTGCATATACCATGAATGCAACAGTGTATATTTAAAAGAGTATGTACACATACCCAATCATTTGAATGGCTCTATGTTTCTGCTTCACACTACAGTCATCCTAATCAGGAAAAGCCCTTAGGATAATGTAAATTACCTTCTTAAGTTCTAAACAGTTTATAGGTTGCAGTAAATATGATTTTGAACATATATTGTTTCCAGACTTCTTTTGAGCAAGCAGGGGTACATCCTCTACCATAGATGCATGCTCTGAGGTTCCATTGGTTGCATTGCATTAACAAAACCCTAAATTTCTTGTCTGGATCCAATATTCTGCAAAATCTGTGAGAACTATGATGATGATTTAAAAATCTCCGTGTCTCCTTTAGGTATGTCTAAGGAAATCGAGGATATTTATCAGTTGAACCCTCGATTACATTTTTTATCAAATATATGTTCAATGGCAGTTCTAAATGCTTACTGATCTTCTGGAGGCCAGTTGGTGGCCTATAATGAAGTGGAGGTCAACTTTATCCCTCTCTTGTTCAAGTCCATGGGATGCCCTTCATAATTCTATGGACCATTTTTCTCATCATAGAACCATTCTTATTATGAGCACCTTTATTTCCATTATCTCCATCCAAGCTTTGGAAATAGGATCAGCTATGGCGCAGGAGACATAAGTCATTATTCAACCTCTAAGGTAGAATCAACCTATATCTTATGAATATAAGTGCGAATCTGGCCGCTAACAATTTGAGTAACTTCCAATCCTGGAGGTTCATTCCTTAGATTGTACTTGACATTTTTTACTGGAAATACTCAAATTGGCAGCAGAAGCAAGCTCACCGACAACAGTATGAGAAGTTAAAATAATTTACTTCTTCAAGGGCATTTTGATCAGAATGTGAACTTGACTGCCTGGGGTTATCATTGTAGCTTTATTTCAAAAGTAATTTAAAAATGTACTCATAAATATAGTCAATATGTAGGAATTTGCTTGAAAGGGGATTCATCAACATTTAATGGATTTAGCTTGTGTAAGAATCAAAAGCCTGGTTAAGTCTTTTTACCATAGTGCCCAATTAAGCTGTTAGATATAAGATGTTGGTCACTATGTGGTTATATGACATTGAATCTTCATTAGTGTTCAATTTTTCAGGAAGTGAATAGTGTGGTATCATGGGTCGAGTCACAGAAATGAACCTCGTGGTCCACTTTTACTGTCTTCATCCACCTATTGATTTTAACCTCATCATATTATTTACTATGTTCATATTTGTTTTGTTTTTTTTACCCCTTTCAACCGCCTAATTTAGCCGAGGGAGAACTCTCCTTACGAAGAGTTGGAAGTTAGTGGAGTGCTCCTCTACTCACACTTACATTTCCCCCTGTACTCATGCCTTCTTGGTAACATATTTCTGCGGGTTACTGAATTAACTACTCTAGCACAAAGTTTTCTCTAGATCTAGAGATAAAAATAGCTCCCATGTCGGTATATAAACTGTTGCCAACATCAACATGGGATCTTTCCCAACGTGGGTGTTGGGCGTGGATAATTGATGTCACAGTTATTAGATTGAACCATTGATATTGAGGATATCAATGATTGAGATTAATCCTCCAGTAGACTTTTATGATGAATTTGTATGTACCCATTCAATGAAAGAAGGCCATGCTAATTTAATGATGGTGGTGGCCTATAATATAGGCAGTTGGAGAAAAAGGAGTAATGTAGTATAGCCACATAGTTTGGAGAATATTTTCCCTGTCGTCGTTGCTGTTATTTAAACTTCTGCAAGTTGTTTTCCTTGACGTCTCTTGACAACACATGGTGGTGGTTGTTCTCCTCTTTCTCAATGTACTTTCTTCGTAGTGTGAATTTTAAGATTATTGACTTAAAAAATTTCTACTGGATGCTGTATAGGGACATACTGGGGTGTATAGTCTCTTTATGTTCGGCAGCTTTACTGCTTTTGCCATAATATCTCTTTTGACATAACCATCTCACACAAAACCACATATACTCGTCCTTCTCATTTCTTTGTTACAATGTTGATTTATTATATGAAACCGGTGGTAAATTGCTTTTCCTAGTCTTCTACATATAAGCATATGCCCGAAATTATTACCGACTTGTTTCAAATGGCCTTAAGATTCTATGATGACGCAGCATTAGGACGACTGGACGAGTGATCAGTTGAGGAGTTTGAAGTGGTTCTTCTTGAGAAGTGAGTATTGATGGTTCTGGAGTGTGAATTAAGTTTTGAATAAGCGACTACAATTGATCAAAGAATGAGTGAACACATGGATGTGAAATGAAGGGTACTTTCCTGAGGGATAACCTTGTCTGACTAGTGGGCTAAGGATTTAAGATACTGGTTTGAATCAGTGAATCAAATATATAAACATAAATGGTTTGCTCTCGATCTGTTTTATAAATTCCAGAAGAACAATTCTGATTGTGGCCCCACAAGGAAGTTTATATTTTTGCCTAAGTTGCATTGTTACGTACATAGATGTGCGATGCAATATGATATGAAGTTGGTCTTCTGACAATCTTGAAAATTATACTCACAACAGGATATGCCATTCTGAATGGTATCTTTGTATCAACGTTACCCGGGTATTTCTATCATGAGGCCATACCTGTACCCGACACGTACCTGTACCAAAACTTCATGGACACTCCTTAGATATATGCAGATACTTCTTCAGGGATGTACCCAATTATATGATACATGTTTTAATTTAAAACACTTGTCATACACTTCTTGGATGTATATCATGTACTTCTTGGATGTATATCCTACACTTCGCATCCATTTCTTGAAACTCGCTAGACATCAATATATATGTAGCAGTGTTCTCGTACATTACATTTTGCAAAATTTGCCATGTCTCGTACCTGTACCCGCACCCATACCGGTACTCGTACCCATTTCCATGCAACTTAGAGCTGAGAAATATGAGATAGATATCCGACTACTAAAATGAACATAACTAAATAAAATTAAGAACTGATAACTAATGTACTAGTGCACTGCATATGGTTATTCCACGTTGTTATAACGTACCATGCAAATTATACAGCTAGCATCCAAAAAAGCCGATATTGAGGAAATAGTAATCTAAAACTCTCATTTAGCAATTTATTATTTTTTAACTGAACCAAAAACATATAGCAAACTTTAATGTAGAGTATGGGTTGGAGGTACAATGTGATACCAGATGCCAGTATCTTGAAAATATGGGACAGGATGTAGTAAAGCTACATGAAGACTGAATAGTAACACACATCCATATTATCATGTGAATTTTATTCCTCTACTCAGAAGCCGGACTAAAAATGGTAAAAAACGCTAATAAGACCGAAATTATAAAATGAGTTTCCAAATGTACAGATTCATTGTTTAAATGAGGAAGAAGTGCATTCACTATTAAAATTGAATCATGAACTCTATGGTTAAGCTATCATATCACTTACCTAATCATTGATACATATTGGTCATGTATCTTATATATCACGGATATGCAAAACGATTCTTCATCGTATCCCTCTCTGTTTTTCATGTGATTTGAAGACACTGAAACAGAAAGCAAATATTGCTTGAATCTAAAAGATCCTAAAATCTTTGTCTATCCTAACTAGTTTCTTTGCCAAATTGGGACTCAGCAGTAAAATCTTTATCTGATCCTCGAGTCGTCTTGTGTCACGTGGCATATGTTAGGAATTTCTAATTATGTGAAAATGAGTGGATAGAACTAAGCTTATGATTTTAGAAGTTCAAACAATTTTCAGTGGAATCTATATGTTTTAACGTACAATAGTCATGTGAACTGTGCGGATTTAGAAAGCAGAGTCAGTAAATGTTGTGGCATTTTCTTGGTAAAATGAAATACTTGGGTGTGCCAACCACATTAGACTCATACAGTTATACCATGTCTTCTAAATCATTTTCTCACGTCTAAGTTAATTATATGAGAAAGAGAGAATAGTAAGTACATGATAAGGGGAGGGAACATGTTACATGCACTTCCAATGAATATTTCCCATGCCAGATTATTGAAATAACAAGGCCATAAAAATGGCATTAGTGTTGAAATCAATTCATTTTTGCTTGACATAGAGCAATTAGAAAAACAAACATCAGCGTAAACTTGTAATCAATTAATCTAAAAGGAATTTCCTAAGAGACGTTGATAGTAAGTTGAGAAATTAAACAATTATTATATGATACATGTTCTTTAGAGCAATTAACAATATGCCCTGAATGCAGTTACTATTATTCAAGCCAGATATTATTTCTTGTTTTTCTTATTCAGTTATTTGTAAAGCTTACCCAATAACAGTCTAGCATCTTCCTACATCAGTACTTTTAAGGAAAAAAAAATCTCATTGATACCATTATTGTATATTCTAATGGGCAATAGTAGGAAACATACACCACTATATATCTCCTGGATAATACCTTCCAAGTTTATTTTTGATTTGACAGTAAATATTGTAACTTAGGTATCATCTCACGTCGGGATATTTTTATTTGCTTTATTCGGCACCTTTCTCTATTTTCAGCCCTCCAACCATCTACATTATTATGAAATGTTTTATATCCTCTTCCTTATATTTGCGACTGCCAAGATAATAGAGACTGCTGCATAAATGCTTTTGAAGCAGTTAACACGTGGAGTAACTATGGAATTTTACAGAGAATGCAACTTTTAGCCTTAAAAATGCTCTTTCGGAAAAGTTTCACTTCTGCCTTTTCAGTAAATTCATACAACTTGGTCTTTTTGTTTGCAGGAGTTGGACAAGATATTAGATGCACCCCCACCAGAACCGAAGTACCAGCTCCGAAGAACCAGTTCAGCCTCATTCTGATGTTTTCACAATAAGTTTTTGTAGATAAACGGGTGTTTTTCTTTCTTTGTTTTCATGTTGTAATCGAAGTTATGTGAAATTATGTTAAACGATATGTTCAGGTTTATCTAGTTGTGGAAGCCTGGGTATCTTTGGCTGTTGCTAATGTAAATCTTCTTGGAAGTTAACAGGGACATTCAGACTTTGGTATTGTTCTCATAAACATAATATAGCTAACTGTGCGTGTGCAAATATTGTATGAAACGATACTTATCATCGTATCATAAGGTGAAGTGTTTTTGCTGGCTACATTGTATTTCTACTAATTGTAGACTAAAATTTGAATAAAGGTATAAGAACTGAGATATTTTCTTTTCTCTCTGTTGGGTATTATCAGTATATCTCGCAAACATGCTAATGGTCTTGATTATGGGTAGTTTGCATCCTACTTTATCTATTTTTTATTCAGGCTTTATTTTTGACAATACCCATGCAGTGCTTTGAACTTTAAGCAAAATACAAGTGTGTCAGTATATACTTACACTGCCATGCATCTCAATGAGAATCCAATCAACAATATGCGGTTCGAAGGACACCTGAAGGGGGCAGGATACGTTGAAGAAGTCAACACTTTGAATTTTCTCTCTTCACAACATCAAGCACGGGGAATCTAGCTCATAAGGAAGATAATTCTTGCACGTCACTAGATTATTGATAGCTTGTTGTATATGGCAATTCTAGTGCACTGTTCTCTTAGCACAATGCTACAAACTTTACCAGAGCCTATCTAGTCTCGCTAAGGGGTGCTTGTTTATGAATGGTTGGAGGAACGAGCGCATTTGTCACATCATGTAGTTTCTACTCTTTCTGTTGGAACATTTCTCAATTTGTATGCAACAGTAACCGGCAAATTTTTGATTTTCTGATAACCTTTTCAAATTACAGCAACACTCTATGAACCAAGTGGACCAAAGTTATATGAAACTCCAGCTACTCCTGGCCAAACACGCGTAGATGCTCTAAAAGCAACTCAAACTGTGAAGCTACCAAAAAAATCCACTACAGCTTCAACTGCATTGATGGCAATTACCACCATAATGCAACCCTTAATACTTTTGGGCATTGAAGCTGTGCAAATTTGAGTATCTTTCACAGTTTTAAATTTTTTAGAAACTGAAACTTTAATTAAATACAACAAATCAACCGCATAATTTAGCTTTTGATACTTACGGGGATGTTATATCTTACACCAAAAAAAAGTCGCTTTCTAGTCATAAATAAGAAATATACACCAACGTGATCCCAATGAAAACAGACGAGAAGGGGGCAAAAGATGTTCAAGAGGACAACACTTGGAATTTTCTCTCTGCTTTTGGGATTCATAACGTTCACTGAATTAGGTGAACTGGATAGCTTTCACAATCAAAATATATGCTTGGTACACAATAATTTTCCTCAACGCTAGAAAATAATCGAAAATATCAAACACAATGAATCATTCTAAAATAGACAATTCTTGCAACATTACTACAACATTGATAACCAGATGTTCATAACAATTCTAGTAGATGTAAACTGCTTTTGCACACTGAGCTACAAACTCACTAGTGTTTATTCATGAATAATTGGAAGTACAAACATATTTGTCATTCTTATTTCAGTAACTCGAAGCATATTGTTTTTTGCAGTACTTCTTTCAAATTACAGCGACACTTGATCAACCTGATCCATCAAAGTTAATATACTTGAAACCATATGAAACTCAAGCTACTCCTGACCAAACGCACCCACCCAGATGCTCGGAAACCATCAAAAACTACGCATGAAGTCGCTAAGCATCTACTAGACAACAACCATTGCCACATGCATGCCTTACCTAATCCACCAATAGTCCTCCTCGCTGAACTCGCTAAAGGGAGAGAAAACAAGGGTGGTCTCCCCTCCTATTCTCCCAAACTCAGCCACAGCATTGGCCTCAACTTCTCTCTTTTTCGCTCTAAGTAAGAGCTGATCTCTGCAAACTGGACAAGTGCTCCCTTTATATTCCATCCACCTATTTAAACAAAACTTGTGGAATACATGCTTGCATCTAAGTTCATTGCTGATATCTTCTCCTTTGGTTATTTCCAGGAGGCAAACCGCGCATTCTGCAGGCTCTATAGGCTTTGTCGAGACCGTTGAAGGAGCGATAAAGCTTGAGATGATTGTTTTAGTGACAGATTTAAGGAGGAGGGCCAAAATGGCAAGGCAATTGAATAGAGCTGCCATATTGTGTTTGAACAAAGTGAAAACTTGCGTTGTGGGAGTAGAGATAACTTAAAATTGCTCTTGCAGACAATGATTAATAATACACTGAATATATATTTGAAATAAAAGCTTTAATTGTCTTGTCGGAGTGAGGACAGGTGGAACATTTTTATAAACAATGTTCAAGTATAAATATTGAATATTTGAAAGGGAAGTATTGCTCCTGGGTGTGGTTCGAGTTAATGATGACTTTTATGAGGAGGGTTTTGAGATGTTGCAAAGAAAAGGAAGTTTACACCTGAGAGTGTTCTGTCTCTATCCGTACTGTCCTAAGGAAAGAACAATGCGAACATGTTAAACCTGGGAATTAACTTGGAAATGTTGCACTTGAATGGAGACGGCCTATGATGGAGAAAGCTTGTGGGAGTATGTGAAGATACTTGGATTTTTAATAGCCAAGAATTGAGCCCATTGAATATTTGTGTGCTTTGAGTTGTTCACGAGTTTCATGAGGAGCATTTTGAGAGGTTACAAAGAAAAAGTGTTATCTTGGACTGTCTGGTTGGAGATTTTCTGTTCTTTTTTTTTTCTTTAAAAAGAAAACCATTGTAGTTTTAAATTGGGGTAAATTACACTAAATGTCCAAGAACTTTCAGCATTTTACAATAAATCCCCAATAACTTTCAAAATCACACTAAACCCCCAATAAATTTTGGAATTGCAGAACCCCGCCAATAAGTTACCGCGTTTTGCATATAACCCCCATGAGCTAGAACCAAAAAACAACATAAAATGCATTTTGAATGACATTTTCACCCAAAAAAAAAGGGTTCGGGACCCAACTTTGGGGCAAGCAAGAGTAGAACATTGACAAAAGGCTAGATATCTCTGTTTTAGGATTCGAATATTAAAAAAAGGTCATAAAGAGGGTTTTAATAATATAAGGGGCGTTAAATTTGGTCTTTTTAAGTACGTGAGTAGCACGTGTCACACCAGATGTATCAGTGTTAGCTTTGGAGATTTTCTCCAAAAGTTATTGGAGGTTTAGTGTGATTTTGAAAGTTATTGAGGGTTTACTGTAAAACAATAAAAGTTCTTAGGGATTTGGTGTAATTTACTCTTTAAATTATATGGAGTTTTATGAAGATAAAAGAAACTTTATACTGGGTACCAATTCGTGTAGAGAAAAGAACTCCTAGCATACGTATAGGTCGCAATGAATTTTCAGATTGACAATACACTACTTCTATATCATAATTCATAAAATCAAACTATTGTGAATTAGGATGTTCTTACATATGAGTATGCGTTATGATGGTTTTACTTGTTAGATTCTGAATCTTCTCATCTATCTTTTTTTTGGTGATACCGGAAAAGAAAAATAACAACAAAACAAAGAAGAATTACTCCTGCCCAACATGACGGGGGAGTGTTGACACCAATTTGATCGCCATAAACAAGGCTACTAGCAGCAGTGGGCATGTCATCGAAAATTTGCATAGGAAGGTCTAAATGCACTCAAATATTTGCAAATGCATCTGCACAAAGGTTTCCCTCTCTGTAGGTATGGACAAACTTATATTCCCAATTGTCCTTCACAGTCTCTTGCAATCTTCTATTAGTATTCCCAATGGGTGGCAATCAGTATCATCGTGCAATGTCAGCTCGTCAGCACTAGCAGAGTCCGTCTCACAAATGCTACACCCAAACCAAATAGCCTTTAGCTCTGCCACCATGTCGTTGCAGTGGCCTAGGTTCGAGCTAAAGCTAACAACCCAAACACCATCAGAATCTCTCACAATTCCTCTAGCACTAGTCTTTCCTCTATCTTATTTTACAACGCCGTCGTATTAACTTTTGGCCAACCAGTAGGTGGTTTATTCCAACCAAATCATTTGTTAAATTTCTTACTCGCACGCATGGCTTACTGACTTCAATATGAATATACAACACCCAAATGATAGACTAGAAAAATATTTTGCTCATCCCAAATATTCCGGCACCTCTAAATCCATAAAAACCATAAACTTGTAGCAAAGAGAATATTCCAGTTTACTTCACCATCTGATAATGTCTCATTGTGCTTTAAATTGATTAGCAACCAGTCATAAAAGTTGCAGCCAATAAAGTCGACCACGTCCCAACAAGGAGCAAAGTGTTCCCATATTTCTCTGGCCCTAGTGTACTTTCTAAAAACATGGTCACTGTCTTCTATTGACGCTCCACAAACTCGGCAGCTGGCATCACACGCCATATGCCATTTGGCTTTGCTTGCATTGTGCATCAGCCTATCTCGAAACAATAGCCAAAGGAAGGAAATCCATTTCTCTGGACACTATAGTTTTCATGTGAATGAATAATCACAAGAGATCTGATCTCCTTCTATTTGCATCTCGTAACAATTGGAGTTCTAAACCCACCATTTTCTGCAGCACTCCAAATCAACTTGTCATCTTGAAGTTGAACCCGAGGAAAGGACATCCTACCACACGCTCCGCTACATCCACGAGCATGAAACACAAGCATCAAATGAGTGGTCATTTCTTAATTTTCTAATAGATCTTTGATTAGGATGGTTTTCAATTGCACAACATAATCATCTCTTACACCATAGTCCTATATACAGTTCAATTAAATCCTTGAATTAAATCCCCAAACTTCTGAGAGTTTTGCATATAACCCCCTGAACTTCTTTAACCCACGAAAGCCCTTGAATTTTTGGCGTGTCTTACAAAACCCCTCTAAACTTTAAACAAGTCTATGTGGACGTCATCTGAAATTAGTGACTAAAATGTCCTCAAGGGAAACCTCTCAATTTAGTTATTTGTCATTTATATTTTTCTCTCCCAGAACATTGTCATATTTTTCCTAATTAGAATTTTGCGGGATAAACAATACACTTTTCCATTACTTAGGGAAAACTAGAGAATGTGAAGCTCTAAAATTCATTATCATAAGATTGGCAACTATAAGCCGTTGAAAAATTAGTATAATGTCTGTAGAAAACGGTGAGAGAAGATGGGTGTTCGGTGTAAAAATCTCCTCTGAATTTGTAGTGTCGTCTGTTTACAAATCAAGAATCGCTTTCTTACAACAGAAGCGAAGGGTTGGCCCTTCTTGTTTTCAATGTGGGTTCACCGGTAGCGATAGGATGCCTCCCTCGATGCTCAAGTCGAGTTTGCTTCCCTTAGACGATTCGATCGACATTGCAGTTGAGCTTCAGTATGCAGTAGAAGCTCTGGTGATCGAGTTTGATTGCCCAAGCCGAGCTCGCTTGGATATAGCTACAATGCAAGAGTTTGCAAAGAGCTAGAGAGTTTCCAAATCTGAGAGTTCAGATTGAGACTTTAACCTGCCAAGCCCCTTGAAAATGCCAAGCCTTCCTCCTCTTTTCCACTGCCAGAATGGGCCTCCTCTCATGTGGAGATGGTGGCTTATAGATCGGAAGAGCGTCG
>JBAKGM010000081.1:14436229-14457409 GCA_037177215.1 Asparagus racemosus | reverse complement strand
GTGGTCTCCGTCATCCAGTTTGCAACACCATCAAGCTGCTGCCTGCATCATCCGATCCTCCAATTCTTGAGTCTCCATCAGCTGTTCCACTCACTGTTCTCTTCTTCTTCTTCTTCACATAGCATAAGGTCTCCTTGTACCTGGATGGAAGATTGCCTATCCAAAAATTATAAATCCAAAACTTATAAAATTTGTATCTGATTGAGTACCTCCAATGCATGTCTTTTATTTTGTTTAAAAATATGCAAATTGTGTTAGTGCCAAACATTCCACAACAAACGACTTATCATAACATCCCATTTCATGTTTTTGGTACATGGAATACTCATTTTTCCATGACCAAGTCTGCTTCACATCTTGAAAGATGCATTAACCAACTGAAACTTATATTTCAAAGAATTCCATAGTGATGACACAAAACTACAATCAATGAAAATGTGGTTTAGTGTTTCATCTTCAGTTTCACATAGCGCATAGTTTTTGTCAACACATATGTTCCTCTTAATCAATCTTTCTTTGATATTTAACCTGTGTTTATTGATCAACCAAATAAGAACTTGAACTTTTAAGGGCATAGGATCCTTTATTATCCAATCTCCATCTTCTAATATCCGGTGCTTCTAAATAATGCACATTATTAATTATACTAAGAAGCTCAAAGTATTTTAAGCACATTCTGCCGTTGAAGCTGTCTAACAATATATATCCCATTGCCAATCTTCATTCATTCTTCTTCTAAGAGAAGCCACACAGGCAGTAAGCTTTACAGCCGAGGCATAAAAATCAGGGAACCTAGATGTTAATGACCAATCTCTACACCATTTATCTACCCAAAAGACCCCACTCCCACTGTGATAGAAGTATTACTTAAAAAACATTCCAAATTACAAGTAGTATCTCTCCAAAATTTTGGTCCTTTAGACTATAAACTTTCCAAGCCATGACCTCCATCATGATAAGAGTGAGAAATCACTTGTTTTCACAGAACATCCTTATCTCAAAATCAAGTGCACAACCACTTAGTCAACAAAGCCTTATTCATGTTCCTTAAATCTAACAGACCTATCCCACCAAACTCTTTAGGTTCACATACTAACTCCCAAACCACCAAATTAGAAACACCACTACTTTTATCATCTCTAGTCTAGAAAAATCTTTTTCTAGCCCTATCAATTCTATCACGCAGCCATTTAGGGAAGTGGAAAGTGGAAAATGGACATCCAAAATAATGGGATAGCTGAAAGAATAAAATTCACCAAAGTTAACCTCCCATCCCTAGATCAACATTTCCCCTTCCACACAGATAATCTCTTATCAATCTTTTCAATAAATGGAAACCAGTAATCTTTTTTCAATTTATAAGACCTCAAAGGTATACGAAGATAATTGATAGGAAGAGATCCAGATTTACAATTAAACATGGCAGCTATTTGCTGTTGAGTATCCACATTGTCCTCAAGCAAGATCACAGAGCTCTTGTTGAAGTGAATTTTCAACCCTGACATCATCTCAAAATTGTATAACATCTACTTTAAAGCAGTTATATGCTTCTTATTATTCTTGCAGAAAACAAGTGTATCATCTGCATGCTGCAGACATGGAACCTTCCTGCTTCCATTATCAGGACCAAGACCCAGAATTAAACCATTGATCTCTGCAATAGCAAGCATCCTAGTGAACACATCAGCTCCTAAAACAAATAACAAAGGAACAAAAGATCTCCTTGTCTTACCGCTCTTTGAGAAACAATCCACTTGTCTAGAGAACCATTCAAGATAATAGCTGATTTTCCACCCCATAAACACTTTTTAATTCACTGAATCCATTTATCTCCAAATCCTTTTTCCTTTAGAACATCCAGAATAAAGTCCCAATCCAACATATCCAAGCTTTTACATAATCTAGCTTCAATAACAAACCCCCTTTTTCTTATTATAAAAATAATCATTTATTATTTCCTATGTAGTACACACTCCTTCCACCAATAGCCTTCCCTTTATGAATCCTATTTGAACAGGAATTGTGAGACTTCCAAGCTTTACATTCAATCTATTTGTGAGCACCTTAGTTATTATTTTGTAAACCACATTTAGTAAACTGATGGCTCTATAATCCCCAACCTCCTCAGCCTCAGATTTTTTGGTAACGATACCACATATGCATAATTAAATCTCTCTATCTCCAACTTTTCTTCATAAAATTCCTCAAACACCCTCCACAAGTCCTCTTTAGTGATCTCCCAATACTTTAAAAAATAGGTGATCTCCCAATACTTTAAAAAAATAGGTGACAAAACATCCAGTCCTAGAGCCTTGTTCTCATTCAAATCAAATATAGCTTTTTTAATCTCACACAGAGAGGAAGGTGACTCTTAAGTCCTCAGCTTCCCAATCAGACTAAGGGAACAATCTTTGCCAATCACCTTCACATCTTTTGATCACTTTTATACCAAAATTTTTTTATAATGACTATGAAAAACTTCTGCCAGCCCCTCTTTTGAACTAATCTCCACCCCATTTTCTATACTATGAAAAAACTTACTATTTTTATCTCCTTGTTTAAGCCAATTTACTTTGGATCTTTGCTTCCACATAATCTCCTCTTGAACTAAAATATTGTCCATCTGCTCATTAAGATAATTCCTTTTCCCATTCTCTACATTTTGTTAACTGTCTATTTTCTTCAATAACATCCATTTGCAACATATCCTTTAAAATCTCTGCTTTAGTCCGTCTAATGCTATAAAAGTTGTTCTTAGCCCATATTCTCAACTTTTTCCTAAGAAATCTTAGCTTTCCAATGAAGTTACCTGCAGCTGAGTTACACTTAGGAGGAGCCAACCACCATGATTGGACTAGATCTTTCCAAATTATCATCCTGCAACCACACTTTTTCAAATCTAAAAATTTTCTTGCAAACCACTGCATTTTTTACTTCTAAGCACAAAGGAATATGATTAGAAATATGACTAGCATACCCATTTTGGTTAGATAAAGGACATTTATTTTCCCATTCCATATTAAATAGGATCCTATCTAACCTAGCCATAGAAGGACACTCCCTTTTATTATTCCATGTAAATTTTCTCTCTTTTACTGGTGTATCAATCATGTCAAGTTCATTTACAATATCAATGAACTCCTCTATGTCTTTAATATGGTTTATTTACCCTTTCCTATCACACAGATTTTTAGTTACATTGAAATCTCCTACAATCATTCATGCTCCAGAACACACAGTTTTAATATTCTTTAATTACTCCCAAAAATATTGCCCTCTTTATGATAATGAGGACCATAAATAGATGTTAACATCCATTTGAAACCATCATTTCTATTTTGTAATTCCACTAATAAAGTGTACACTCCAACTCTTACATTCAACGTTTTTCACTTGTGATCAGACCAACCAATTAACATTGCTCTAGCAGAGCCTATAGCTAGTTGACACACTTAGTCATTCAACCAATTACCATCTAATTTCTTCAAAATACTATCAGTAACTACTTCTAGCTTTGTTTCTTGAAAACACAATATCAAATCTATTCAACTTACAAAAATCATTCACTCTAAATTTTTTACTATCTAAACCCAAAACTCTCACATTTCAAGAGCAAACAGTCATTATTATTTTCCAAAAAATCCACACAGAGAACACAACATCACACAGGATACACAGAAACAACCTCAAAGAGGGCATGCCCTCTCCCTCACCAAATTTCTAATGTAATAAAAAACATTAAGACCATGATAAAAATTATATATCACAACACACTGATCAGAAATATGACTCATTTGTCCATCATTTAGATCAACAAGAACAAAAGTAGTATCAAGAAATGGAGACATACCTAAAGCTTTGCTAATGGGATTTGTCCCACCAGAAGAAGAAGCAATCCCAAAATTCATTTTTTCAATCCGAGCTGAAGTCTTGTCAATTATAGACAATTGTTGTGAAGATTGATTTCTCTGGCTTCTTCTAACCAATTCAATCATTTGCTTAGTACCTCCACCAACAATTTTACTATATCCCTCAGCAGGAGCAGAATTTAAATGCACTGAAGTAACTACCTCATTATTTTGCCCACCATATATCACTATAGAAATTTCAGCTGATGCACCATCCTTATTAGAAATATCTTCTTTATCACAAGCTTGTAAATCCCACCTATTTTCCAACATTATCAGCTTATCTTCTATCATAAGAGCATTAACATTTTTATTCTCCACACTTATGTCACCCTTTCTCTTTTCTTGCATACAACCTTCCTCTTTTGTCAGTTCTACCTTTTGAGTTTCTATCTAAAAAACTCCACCCCCTTTACAACTCCTGAAGATTCTCCTACTTCCTGATTTTCCACCACTAAAATCTCCACACCCTTAACCCCTAAAGACTCCCCTGTCATCCCTTCAATAACCGTTTTATTATTCACAACTCTTAACTTTTCCTTTTGAGAATCTTCAACACTCTCATTTCTTGTGCATCTTTTTGATCACTTTGTTTATCTGAATGCCACAATCTATAATTTTCAGTAGTTTGGCCTCATAGATGATTTGTCATTGGATCCCATAGTTGACTCCTCAAATCATTCTTAACTTTCCAATGACCCCCACCAAACATGTTGCCAGATGACGCAGATTTACTATCAGAAGAACTCTTACTATATTTATATCTTTCTTCAACTCTTCTTGAATCAGTCTTCATGAAGCTAGAGCTCACATTGATTTTTTCTCTTTATCTTTATTCTTTATTAAAGGCCCCAAAATAGAGACAATCTTAACTTTCAAAACATAATAACATTTGTCATAGAACACCTTCAGAGCTTTGGGAATATTACTAACCTCAGCACATGCAACTAATAAAATAGCTTTCACCATTTCTTTACCAGATTTTGTGGAATCATCAATCTCTTTCAAGTCAGCAAAGTGACTGATAGAACTTGACACATCACTAATTTTTATTCCGACTCTTTGATTTCTTTAGTTATAGCTCTTTTCTAAACACTCCATTGTCTCATTTTCACTGTTGTCCCAGATATAGAACTTCTCTCTTAACCATATCTAGCAATAGGAGTAATTTTAACTAAGAATTCCCCATTAGAGAGAACCCTGATGTCTAATTAGAACGGGATACACTGGATCTAAAATTTCCCTCCAAATCTCTAATTGAGACATCCTTGCCTTCTAACACCGAGTCTACCATATAACTTCCAAAATTTTCACATATAGATTCAAGGATTAAAGAAGATTCTAATAGAACTTTAGAAGCAAGATCATCTTCAACCTCCTGAGTTTTCAATTTCTTCTTTAATAGTTGATCCTTTACTATAGTCATTCTTTCTTTAAATTTCCTCTCTTCTCTCAAAGGAGGAAAATCACAAATATTCCTTCTAGGAGCACCATGATCTCTATGATCTTGAAAAAACTCCTGTTGTGATCTGTTACCCCCAAAATAACTAGAACTCATAAGACCCTTATCAAAATCTAGTATTTTGAGAATTCCAATTGCCTTGATATCGATGACCCCCCAAATAGCCTCGACCCTTGAAAACCTCCATCATGCCGATAACCACCATCATTCAACTGTTGAACTCTTCCATTACCTCTACAAATGTAGCAAACTCTCCAAAGCCTCGATTTCACTCCTCCAGAGTCTCAGACGATGTTGTAAATGTAGTAAACTCATGTTTTTGCAAGATTTTTCCAAATGATTCCTAGATCCGCACCTAAAACAAAGACACTTGCACTTGATTTCTTCAAGAGAAAGAGAAATTTTTTTGGAGATATTTTGGGTTGAAATCCTAATCCAATCCTTATCATTAAAATTCCTTTCCAATTCCTCAGCTGAGTGACGAGAAGTGTCCGATCCCACCACCCCTTTGATCGAACGGCTCAAAAATTTCTTCTCCTTCAGATTGGGCCAAGGGTTTTGAATGGACTTAGGGTTTCTAATGGGCTAAAAACTTGAATTGGGCTGAGAAAACAATACCCTACTCTAAACGGGCCTCTCAGCATCAGTCAAACCGCCATTAAAAACTTGAAAATCTCGATTTGTAGATTCCCCCCAAATATTTCTACCAATAAAACTCACTAGATCGATCTCCATTAACTAAAAGATCAAGGAAAAGGAAAGAACCAAACCAAGATCAAGAATTAGAACTCAAACCTCATGAAACAAGATCAAAATCAAATCTTGATTTTGGCGAGAAAATCGCCCTAGAATCTCCCTAGGATCGCCCTAGTGAGATCGATTTAAATTGATTTATTCCTCTAATATTGATGGGCCCTAGTGAGATCGATTTAAATTGATTTATTCCTCTAATATTGATGGACCCTGAATCCCTTTCAAAATCAAATCTTGATTTTGTCGAGAAAATCGCCCTAGGATCGGCGGAGTGAGATCGATATAAATTGATTTATTCCTCCAATATTGATGGACCCTGAATTCCTTTGTAAATTGGCTGAATCCATTTGTTTATGTTTTTTTTCTTTTCCTGACATCTTTTATCACACTTTTGCTATGTGTGGATTGAATCTCATAGTTGTAGTCAACCATTGTATCCTTCTTCTACATCTACATTTCCTCAATAAGTTTGCATGCACTCTATGACAGCCCTCTTGTAGTACAAGAAGAAAGTTGGAAAATGACACTATTAATTGTAAAGAAGAGCACGGCTGAAATAGAAGGAAAGGAAGCAACAAGACAAAGAGGGGACAAAAACCTCATTACCAACATGAGCTGATTTTTATTCACAGTGATGTTATTCTTTCCTTAATAAGCTGTAAAATGCATCATACTAAATTCTATTGCTATCTCCAAGAACTTGATGCATGGTAATTAGATCTCAAGATGTATGCCGGTTGAAAGGTTGCTTCTGTTTACCAAATGAAACTGTATGGTACTATATAAAATAAACTTTTACATCATAAGGGAATTTAAAAAGAACCCTATACCCTTGCCTAATTGGGTTATTTATTATATCACGATTTAAATTATATTCTGATTAATGTTAACAGTGTGTTCTCAGAAGGGGGAGAAAAGTAATATGTACAGTAATGATTAATTGAATGATCAAATTCGTTTTTTCCCCTTTTATCGAGTTACATAACAACATACTTGCTAGATGTTATGAAACTACTATCAAAATCAAATAATGACTACTTTTCTGAGCAAATACACACTTTCAGTCCCATGGAATCATATTACTGTTCTTCATTTTCCTATACATTCCCTGAGGGGTAAATCTAATCGTAGTTTATTTACCTTTAATAGAATTTATTTCATTATCAGATCCTTGAGTGTATACGTCAGTTTGCGACCATGGATAGCACTTATTTCTAGCCTAATGCAGATTTATAAAATCAGCGATGAGTCTTATTTTTTCAAGATGAAGTCAATCTATGTAATTGCTGCTATGCTAACATATTTAGTTGGATGCCATTTTACTGTAGTTTTAATACAATCCTTCTTGCTCTACGTTTAAACTTCATTTTTTTAGGGAAACATGGTTGACCAGGGAAACTAACACTTTTTCCATCTTTGTTCTTGTGTATTTTTGTTCATAACACAAGTTTGTAACTAACTGTATGCCACAGACAGAGGGGCGGGGGGGGGGGGGAGATTTTTTATATATATTTGTCATAAAGATAGATGACTGTTGACTAATATAATTGTCTATTATGTTATGCAATGCAGATTTGACAAAATTATAAATAAGGAGATTCCTTCCAAAGTGGTTTACGAGGATGCCAATGTAGGTAGTTCATTTTTTAATATTATAATTGGGATCATACTATACTTCCATTTCTCATGCTAGATAAGCTTCTGTGTACATTTGTCTCATGGCAAGGTGTGCACTGTTGAACAGCCACCAAAGATTCTGTGCGTTGAGTAATTCATTTGATATATCTTTTTTTTTGTTTTATTTGTAAGGTTAAATCATACCCTAATGATGTGTTTCTAATTTTTTATTCATTTTATTACTAAGTAGATTTGTTCAGCCATGGGATTTATTTAATGGTTTCAAATTTGAGTAATTGAAACTCAGTGCGTCCACATTTATTATAGACTTTTTTTTTATTAGTTTTCAGTGAGACTGGTTAACCTTTCTCTTATGTGATTTCTGGCTACTTTACACACGCACACACACAGACACACACGTGCGCGCGCGCATGCACACACAAAACTAGATTTAGTTTGGTGGTACCAATGCGTGCATAAACATAGCTTGAGTCAAATATATGATGGGTTTCTAACATATAACTGTGTTATGATCTGACAGTACAAGAAACTCCTCACATTATGCTTATTCAAAATGAAGCTCAGTTTTCATAAAACAATGCAGAAAAGTACTTATCACATGTTTTGTGAACTGACAAGTTCGCAAATAGCTCCTCTAGAGTAGTTTTCTATAATTTTCCTGTGAGGAGGTGGATCATGTGGCATAACCAGATCATAAGAATTTCTTTTATCATTTTCATAACAATCAAAATGCTTATACTAAACCTTCATCTGTTAAGGAGGGTTTACATGCAAACTAATACAATGATAGGACTTGTGGAAAATTTTAATTTGAACAATGCATACACTAAAAAAAATCTTGAAGAGTATTTATGTAAGGTTTTGAAACAAACTGAGGGATATACATTATGCATGGAAGTTAAACACAAATGTAACAACTAGGAGGGTCATTTGCGGAACTACCTTTCTCTTGGCAGTTAGAAAAATATGCAACTTTTTGCATACCTGAAATATATGTGCGGAAATATTACTTATTTACTTAGAATTGCATATGATGAAAGATCAAGTTCTCTTCTCCCTTCCATAAGCAATACTGCACACATGGCAATTGGAGAAGTACATAATTCATGGTCAATGATTATATAAATTACAAGTTATATAGAGCCAAATATGTTGTTCAGTAATTTTAAGATATGGACTGACATAATTCAAAAAAGAAACCAACATAAAGGAAAGATGATGTATGGTGCCTTTCACTTAGAAAATCACAAAGGTAACAGATGAAGAAAAACAAGAAACAAGGATGTCAAAACTTATTTTAGTATTAGAATATATGATTTTAGTAGAGCGTTTTTGTACCCAGCAACTGTTAGTTAGGAATTTCAATTGATTTAGGAATCTTTTAGAACCTAATTATTAGGAAGGCTTTATTTAATAATGATTAGAATTCTTCCTTATTTTATTTCTTGGTGATTAAGTTTTCTAGATCTATACAAAAACTTTTTTTTCTGTAATAAAAGTTGTCAAGTTTTCATGAAAAAGTTATGATTTCTTTAGCTTGTGTGACGAAATATTGATTTTCAACCAGATGTTTTTGAAGGTGTAAATTGATTCAGTCATGAGGCCATTTGGTCCAGCTGTGAGGCCAAAATCTTAAAGTTGTACTTTTTATTTCCCATACCTCACCAAAAGGAAGCATGACATTAATTGCACAATCTTTTAAAAGGATTGTACATGTAGTTAAGGTTCCAATCGTTGAATAATTGACATTCTATCCAGGAACTTGATTCTCTGATCATAGTGTAGACTAATTTTTGTTCCACTTGTATTAACAATCTAAGTCTTTTGTCTAACTCATATAAGTCATGTAGAAAATATGAAGTTCCTATTTATTTCATCTGTCTCTATTTATTTTATACAGTCATATGATTACACTGGTAGCTTGTTCCACATTAGACGTTAGTTTGAAAAGTTCCCCTACTGCTAAGATCTGGTTTACACATTGATGGATATGCTTTCTGGTGACAGTGTTCTCTGCTACCTGCAAAAATTATGTTTTGACTATGTAATATCCATTTCCAGCCCTCTACAGAATCTTTTAGTTTTTTGTCCAGTTAAGCTTTTAATTCAGATGTGACACTTGTGAAGTTTTAATAGGAAAGAGAAGAGAGAATTTAAAGGAGAACTTGTCATTTCATATTATCCATCGTATTTTCATTTTGTTTCTTTGTCCATTCTCTTTTTAGGAATTGAATGGCCAGTGGGGAGTTAAGTTCCGTAACTTCGCCTTTTAATAATTTTTAATAGTCTTGTGGTTTTAGATCTCAAAAGCTATGAATTATTTTTCCAGGTTTAGATATGAGGTTGCTTGTTAAGGAGAATTTGATTGACCAATGCAGTTTGGAATATTTTCAAATCTTAAAAGTATTTTATTAATCTTTTTCTTGAACCATAACTAGCCTGAAATGTCCTGTAATTGTGTTCCTCGCTTCGCAATGGAGAACCATGCATACTTAGCAGTGTATACCAACAGGGGAAGCTCTAAAATTTAAAACTTCCTCTAGTTTTGAGATTTATGAATGGGGAGATTGCTTAATGTTTATAATAACAACATGGTACATGTTTCAAACTGTCCGCATACATAATTTAGAGTAAATGATTTTGAAGAAAGTAAGTATTAAGGTTAATTTCTTTTTGATATGGCATGTTATATTATTTGTTCAACAGGCTCTTGCATTTAGAGATATATCTCCCCAAGCTCCTACACACATCATAATCATTCCCAAAGTTAAAGATGGATTGACAAGGCTTGCGAAGGTATTTTTGTTACTCACTTTATATGCTAGGATGGGTTAATTTTTATAGCATCTTTCTGTTTCTTCCCAAATTTTATTGATAGTGAAGGAATATGCTAATCTTTTTTTTAATTTTATTTTGAGGAATTAACTTTTTGATCTTTTTTTAAATTTTATTTTAAGGAATGAATATTTTAGTTACTACAATGAAGAGGTACCGAAGGGGCTCCTAAGGAATGAATTTCCTTGAAACAAGAAAGAAATGAGCTAAGAAGAAAAAAATATGTTAAAAAGATTAGTTGGTAACATTGTCAATGGTCTGTATGCTGGTCACTGGTGCAGGCGGAATCTAAAATATTATACAGGGAGGGTTGTGTAGTTAACCTAAATTTTTGTTTTCTGGGAGAAATACGTAAAAATGCTAAAGGGGATTTATGTAGTTCTACTAAAACGTAGGGCTTAAAGGATTTTGAACTGGATCTGTAAATTGAAGGGGAAGAAAGCTGGTTCTCTTAAGGTACGCTATTGACTGAAAAATGTGAGAGTTAGCAATTGCAAAACGTCTATTTCAATAGGGATGGTGGATTAAGCAAGATACATCTGTATGCTCAGAAATGCTCTGATACTTGGTAGATACATTTTTGGTATTCTGCTAGACATAACCTAAGGTATATAGTATATACCGCAAAAGACTTAACCATGCTTGAAAAGGTATATCTAATGCTTGAGTTGTGGGGATTGAATTCAACCCGATTTCTCCAGAACAGTTATTTAGTTTCCTTCTTCTTCTTCCTTTTTTTTTTTTTGGTAAATGAAAAAAATTTATTTCACTCACCAAGTAAGAAGTTTATGTACATCAAAAAGTCAGTGAAAAACTGAGTTACAGAAATCATAAGAGAAATTTACAAAGATTCTTACAAAGATTTAAACCAATCCTTTACTATATCATCCACAGAGCTATTAGGAACAGCAGTTAAAACTGAGATTTTGATATCTCTGATTAAAGCTTCACAACCTCTTGCCCCATACCTGAATATATGTTTGCTCCTTTCTTGCCAAAGATAGCAAACTGTTTCAACAAGAACAAGCCTTTTCAAATACTTCCCATTCCTCGCAGCCTAGAAGTGGCAGTTGGCAGTGAGATCCCATCTGCAAGCTTTCCAATTAAATTTCATCCAGTCCATAATAGCATTCCAAACAACCTGAGAATATGAGCAGCTGAAAAATAGATGTTGGTGGCTTTCCTCCGCATTATGAGCACATAAAACACAGGTTGATGACAAGGTACCGATTTGACACAATCTATCTTGCATGAGCAATGTAGATATAAAAACAAGCCATAATATGAAGGAGAATTTAGGGAAAATCATAGTGTCCCAAACAGTATGGTACCAAATAGGGACTTGAGGAGCATGGGAATATTTAGTTTTCCATCTTTATTTGTAAAATTAAGGATTGTCTGAGAAACCATATGGAGTTATGTTACTCAAAATTTTACAATGTTAGTTATCATTTCATATGTCATAAATATCATGCATTTGCATTATGTATGTATATTCTTTAGGTAAATATCTGGACGATGACTCAAATTAAAGTGCTCAAAGTTGGCACACCACTGTAATTTGAAATCAGAGGAGTGCTAAACCGTGTTGCAATGCATTTAAGACTTATAATCTGTAAAAAAAAAATATATTGTGTCATTTTTTTCACAAATGTTATCTATAAAGCTATTTGGTGCACTATCATGTTCATCTTAGCATCTGGTTCAACAGATATGCCAATTGAAAAGGTTAATTTCTTACATTCTATACATGAGATATATCATATACGTGCATCTGGAGGGGTGCGTTTCTTGTTCCTTAAATTTGTGTGTATTTGGGTGATTATGCTTGAGTCATTCCTATAAAATCGCCTGTTTGTCCCTCCTTAGCTCCTTCTCTCCCTTTTGTGGCTACTAGGCGAGATCATATCATGCCATAAAAAAAGGCTTGTATATGGCCCATCATATGAAAAAAGGATAGATATGGATGTCTGTCTCTGCCCCCTGCCCCGAAACTGACCCACGGCACAGTGTCCATTTGCTTTACAAGCAGGAAGACAACAAAATTCAGTCCGAGAGACCGCAGAGGACTGCTAAATCGACATTCAAGACCTGGGGAATCCCAGAAAATACAAAGAATAAGGATATATATATAGGGCTCAGCACAACACGGCACTCAAAATATTCCGCACTGAAGATTTGCGCTTGTTGGCTTGGTTGAATATAGCAGACCAGAAGATCTAGTGGTCGGCAATCGTTTGGACTTGGTGAAAGTTGTCGCGGCACCTGTAGTAGGACAGAGGACTTATTGTGATGCCCGCGGACCGATTTACTATGTCTCTGTTGCTGACGTTCATCAAAGAGGTCATGTGGATTGGCCTGGGTCTTCTTTGGCTAATGAGACTTCGATCCTGAAGTCTTTGGAGTAACTTTTTGATAGGCGCCGTAACTTTTTGATAGGCGCCTCTATCTGTATGGGAAATCCGCTGCTAAAAGATTCTGCCCAGTGTCCCCCTCTTTCTCCCGCCGCCTTCCAACCCGTGGGAGTATGCAATGAAAACTTCCGGATACTCATGCCCAATCGTGAGACTGCCTGTTGAACATCCGATGGCACGTTGCTCTGACCTGAGCATACTTACTATTTTATGACCCTGTTAGTATCCTACATTTTTTAGGTTTATTATGCCCTCGTGTTTACGTGTCCTCATATGTTTCTCATGTCCCTCACAACCTCTAATTTCTTTAGTCATAACTTCTAATCTATTAAGTTGGCGTATGCGGGGATGTGTGTAGATATGCATGTGGGTGTGGGTGTGTGCAAACAAAAGATTGTGTATTTTAGAACTTTTAGGTCAGCATCTAATAGTTCCTTTCATTCTGCATTAACAACTATTCTTTTTACAATCATTACATGTATACTCCAGAATACTTTATACCACATAATTTTCTGTTGACGTACATTCTATAATGCATAGAATGTACTTTAAATTTGTTCATGAGAAACTTTTTTTTTTAAAAACCATCACAGGCTCATGCGGAACTATTATCCTTTATAGAAGAAGTAAAATATAGTTTTAGGTTTCTGAAGATAATTCAAATATTCAAAATGTATCTAATCTACATGATAAACTATTATCCTTTATCGAAATTCACGTTGTAATTTGCGTTGCTATTGAATGGAGAAATAGGCTTGACAAACTCATCAATATGAATAATAAAAGAATAATAGATGATGAAAGTAAAGTTCCCAGTATAACTGCTAGGAGGCCAGTGGTTATAATTAGTTGAATCCTTCTAACTTTTAAGGTTCTTGGAGGAAGATATGGAGCAAAGACAAGAGAGAGGGCAGGGAATATCTTCCTGCTGAAGCATATGTTTCAATTCAAAAAGCAGAAAGCTGAAATATTTGTGCCAAACAGTTTAAGCTTGGGTGAAACTAGTAAAAGCTTCATTTTTTAGATCTTGACCCTGTAGGCTATGCAGGAAATTCTTACCTTTACACGTTAAAGTGCAATGCAATGAGCTTCATGGAGAGCTTTTGATAATATTGTTAGGAATCATTCATAGACATATAATAGGCTAAAGGAGTGTTTCCCTGAGAAGGAATAGAAAAGGAACTTGCTCAGTTTATGACAGCATAAAGGATTGAGTTCGAAGTATTATTTTTCTTTGAGAAGAGTGTACTTTCTGAGCATGCATCTCAACCTGTATCTATTTGGAAAGCAAGTTACTATCCAGTAGATGCTGCTCATGTATGAGCATGTCAACTTGTTTTGAAAAGTAGTTTCAAATAACATAACTTCAAAACTTGCACTGCATATATAACCTTCGAGCATGCAAATTCATTTTTTTGCAAGTTACTCACAGATTAATAATCTACACTAATCTTAAACTCTTTTTCAAGGAATAATTCAAGACCCCACTTGATATTTAATGACGCGTGAAGGAGAATATAGAGGAAGTGATACATGAGTGTTCTACGCACTGCCATGTTGTTGAAATGAATATATCTACAAAGGCTCCAAATTACATGCTTTAGTCAGCAAATTATCCCCTTTAACAAAAAGAGTAAATAGATAAATTATCACACACAGATATCCATTAAAGTGTCATCTTACTAGAAATAATCCCCCATAACCAATTGTAGGTTTTAAGTGCTTTAAGTTTTCTTCTAGATCTCCTGTAGGCTTATTATTATTAATATTATTACTATTATACATTTCCGTGGCTGATTTTAAGGCCAGAAAGGCCAAATAATTGTACGTGGTATTTAAAGAAATTGATATACAGTTTTCCTTTCTGTAAGGAAAAACACAAATTGGAAACATCTGTCCTCTCATTTATAGCTAGGTTATGGGATAATGGAGGAAAACATGATGAGATATATATATGTAATGGAGAAATTTAAGTTGAACTTCTTCCAAACACCAGAGATTGTGTTAGTAAACAAAAGAGCAAAATAGATCCCTTATCTTCCGTGCTTGCATTTATTCTGATTATTACTTCTACAGCTGAAAGTTTATGTTGTTATGTCTGTGACATACAGTATGGAGTGCTTTAAATAATGCATAAGTAGGGTGTTAAATTTCTCGTAATTCTTGCTAAAATTCTTTTGACATTGTTGGCAGGCGGAGGAAAGGCACATTCAGATACTTGGCTATCTGATGTACATTGCCAAAGTCATCGCGAAGCAGGAAGGATTAGAAGATGGCTATAGGGTTGTCATCAACGATGGCCCCAGTGGATGTTAGTATCATTTCCCATGTAACTTGCAAAAAACTAACAAATAACTTCACTAGAGGTTCATGGTAGTTTTCTGAAATTTTCTTCAAAATATATTTCCCTCCGATATGAAATTTAGAGACCTCATTATGAAATACCTCATACTTAAATTTCTTATCGAGAAGTGGTTCTCAATAGAATTTTTGTTTTCTTTGGCAGGCCAATCTGTGTATCATCTTCATGTTCATCTGCTTGGAGGGCGACAGATGAACTGGCCTCCTGGTTAATGAATTTTCATTGGATTTTGTTTTGTCCATAGGTAAGACATCTGTAGTCGATAAAGCTATAGGAACTATCCTTCAGACTTTCTATGTTCCCTAAGCATGAACACTTGTGCAATGTTCTTCATGAGTGAACCGCCCTTTTCTTCTTTGTTGTGTCTTCTATGTTTATTTTCATGAAGGATCTTGTATCGAATAAAATAACAAATTTGGTTAAGTTAGCTATTTGTCTTTTGACATTTTGGTTGAAAGCCCTGTCATTCTTTTTCTTGTTGTCATGAGTTATCATGTTGTTCTACTAATTGTTAAGATTTAACTTTTTATGACTTTGGGACGAGGGATCATGCTGCCATCAGAATGTCGTCGTCTGTATCTACCAAATAGGAGAGAGAGTGCACTGAAAATGTACAATGCAAATCAAATTGTGGACGTTTCCAGGAATACAAGTAGGAATCGTTTGAACTGTGAAATATTTATTTGTATGTGGACGCTTAACAGGAAACACAGAGAGAAATAATGTTTAGAACTTGTGTTGAAACCTCCTCCATCAATTAATATATCCATGATTTGAATTGAGTCGAAACAAGCGACTCAGTGATATGTGATTTTGAGAAGCAGAACGAGTCAACATAAGCAACAGATTAGCGATTTGAGGTTTTGAAGAGAACTGCCTGTAGGCTATGTAGGCTGTGCTTATAGACGCCGCGAAGAGCTCCCTGCATTTCTCAGGTGTCAGAGCACCGCCCGTAGGCTGTGCGAGTTGGTGTCTGTAAGGGCGTTGTTTGATATTTCAGGATGTTTGTTTTGTTTCGAAATCCTGTTCATAACCTTTTTTCCCCCGCTCTTTTTAGGGTTTTGGGTTCTGTGGGGATTCTTCCTAGGGTAACTAGGCAGTAAGTTTATGGATTCCCAACTGTTATTAAGCTGATTGGATCTGAAACTGAGAGAGAGAGTATAGAGCCTAAAGGTTGATTCTATCAGGGTTTTGAGATCTCGCATCACTTTGTAATGCATAATCTCCCGTCTGAGTGGTGAAACTGTATCTTTATTTGTTGTTGCTTGTGGACATAGGATTTGCTTAGAATCATCTTGTGTTTATGATTATTTTGTTTTTTTTTTAAATAATTCTAATCTCTCTTTATGAGTAGTGAAACCTTATCTTTATTGTTCACCAGTAATCACTTATCTCAGCAATGAAACTTTATCTTTATCCGTTGTTGCTTAAGGACGTAGAATTCATTTAGAACAACATAAATTCCTATGTTTATGATTGTTTCGTTTCTTTTTGGGCATCCATTTATAATTTGCAATAAGATTATGGATAGCATTGTACGATCAAGATTTCCTGAGAAATGACATCGAAGGAGAAACTGAATAAATAGGCATTTGTTCTAATATTGTCCACAACCCGAGCTTTCTGATGCGAGCTCTGGCATGTGAAGCGCGATCTCATTTTATTTGCTCGAGTCCATAGGGGGTGTAGAAGAACGAAAATACTCCCATTTCATATTGATGGGTGTATACATCTAGAGATCATCATCAAGGAAGCCAAAATATCGAAGTTGATGGTTGTCAATGGATTAAAAAGCTGAAAGGAAACTGGAATTAAAATAAACTTTATGTGTTATCAAGTTTGCCGATAATATGTTCTAGCAACCAGTTAGCGTTAGGTAAGATAAGATAGGTTGGAGTAGCTAATCTTTTTCTTTCAATAAAATGTCAATTTGGTATTTTTCCATTCTTCACAATTCTTGAGAGGTTGGAGCTTGACAAATCAAATTCTGTTTTTATAAGATTAATTTGCTTTTTCAATAACTTATTCTATGAGATGAATTAGAAGAATACAAGCAAATTTAAGAGAAAAACATATACAAACAGCAAAGCATCTGATATTTTATGAACATAGGTAGTGTTTGCAGGAGAGGATTGTCGAAAACAATCAGCAGATCTCAGTTTACTCCTTAAATTGTGAATTCATGTTATCACTCGCTCACCCATATATGTGGGTTAACAAACTTCCTTTCTACCCTGCTTTGCTTCTCTAATCTGATTCGGATTCTCTGAATTTATTTAGCTCGTTAAACCTTCATCTATCCCGCAAAATTCTATAATGTAGAAAAGGAGGTGGGCGAAAAATAATAATAATAATAATAATAATAACCGCAGGAAACTTGAAAATAGGACAATACCCACCCCCCTCGAGCCACAAGACTAAAATGTGCACGTGGAAATATTTTCATAAATTTCTTCAAATATGGTCTTTGATTCGTATAAAAGAACTGCCCACCAAGGCATCGCGTCCCCAGCAAAAGACCCAAACCGGCTACGTGTATTCTCTGAATGCTCTCAGATTCAAATGACTGATCCTTTGGTAACTCCAATTCACAAGAATACTGTCCTCAACCTCTACAGCATTTCTCCTGTAGGCCACTAAAAGAAATATTCACGATAATAGCAAAAAAAAAAAAAAATTTAATAGAAATAGAACGTCCGACGGGAGAAAAATTTGCAAGTTCAGTTATTGATGCAGTGCATGCACAAACAAGGACTTCATTCCCCTTGTACTTCTTCCCAACGTGTGCAATACAATTGTGTAAGTAGAGTCCAGCTGAACTTTAGTTTTGGGGGAAAACAAGAAAAAGAAAAGAAAGAAAGAGAAAATTGCCACCATTTGATTAAAACTGAGATAACCACATAATCAATTTCTACAAAATCATGACAGATAAGTTCAAATACCAGGAGCATACGAGGGGGATGCTCCTGGTATGCACTAGAAGGAGTTGCAATTTACAAATCCGACAATAAAAACGATATGCCATTTGTGATGGAAACATGCCAGCATTCTTAAGGAAAAACAAAGTGCTATCCCTATACAACCCACAAGCAACATCCTAGAGGAACATTACTACTTGATGGCCATGATATATAGCCTGAAATGTACTTTTTGCAGAGGCAACATACAAGAATCAAATACTGCAGGACTCAGATTTGTCGGGCATAATCATTGCGTCGCTACTTCTTCCATTCTCGTAAACCTTGATTCCATAGTCAAAGAAACTATGGTGTGTTTGGCAATTCTTTAAAACTGGGTCATGTTTGATCCTAGTCCAGTTTTTAGTTGTTTTTTGGTTGGCTAAAACAAGGCCTGAACTGACCCGATTTTTTAAGCCAATTTTGGCCTCAAAACATGTTCTTTTTCAAACCACGCCCCCTATGGAACATTTCTAAACCAGTTTAGCATAAAACTGGGTCAGGACCAATCTTGACCCAATTTTCCATTGTTTGCCAACCTGACCCTCAATGTTTGTCTTCGTCTACAGGATAATACATTGTGTTGTACAGAATCCTGATGCAACCGGCCTCAAATTTTTATATAAAATGCTCTCTCAAGGTCCTCGCTCCACTCCTCATTCAGACTTCAACTCATTGATATGTCTTCCTCAGGCTTTGTTTGCCTGCGTAAGAATTACCTCACCAAATGACAAGAATCTAGGGTTTTTCATATATTAGTCCCTCCAATCGTCAATAATTCCATATTAGTCCCTCAAATCATCGAAATTGCTCAGAAGTCCCTCAAATTATACGGGGTCTTGCAAATTAGTCCCTCAATGACCAACATGCCCTCTGCTGATGTTTCCAACAGAACCACCAGCACTTTATGTTTTTGTGAACACAGGTTTGGGGGAGGAAACACAAGTCGAGGGCATTCTGATCACTGAGGGACCATTTTGCAAGACCTCTAGGATTTCAGGAACTTGTGAGCAATTTCAAAGATTTGGGGTACTAATATGGAATAATTGAAGTTTTGAGGGTCAAATATCTAGAAAACATAAATATCTAATAGAAACGTCAAACGTGAAGGTTGTCCTTCTCATGGAAGACTTCGCTATATCTCTTACCCACATGATTGCCACCAGAAATTAACCAACATGCATTACAATCAATTGGTGCATGTGCTAAATCTATCAGCCAGTGACCGAAAAAGACAGTTTGTTCGATATAAGCTTCAAACTTTGTCCCGATCTCAAAGAGAAACATTTACACGGAACACCATATAAAATATACTAAAATTACCACTGGACATCATCCTAACTCCTAACATCCAAACACCCACAAAGCACAAAATCAAAACATTGCCATCCTTGTTGCAGCTCTCGGAAGATCCAGCAGTCCACGAGATGACAATTGCCAAATAAAATGATACAAGGTACATTTCACTAGCAACCATGATATCCTTTACTTGCCTTTATGAAAAAAATATCTTAACAAGTACAAGGAAAACATCCTTCCTTCTCTACAAAAATAGTCAAACAACTTTCCTGTAGCATCATTACCGGCAACAAGAGGAGACAAAAAATAGATTTGCTGTTGGTAGGAGGTTTTTGAAGGGGATGTAGGTGAGGGAAAGAACTCCACAAAATTGAACTAAAAAAAGTCAGAGAGAGAGAGAGGAGAATCTCCCCAAATTCGGAGGAAACAAGAGGAGAGAGAAAATGAAATACAAAATGATTGTGTCTTTCTCTCTCCTCCCCTCCAACCAAACATGAAAGCTTAAAAGGGATATTTATCCCCCCACCCAACCTCATCTTTCCTCCTCGAACCCTGTACCAAACAAAGCTAGCGTAGGCAAAAAGAAATCCTATTGATATTGTTGAGCTAATTAGTGGACTCCACAAATCTCCGCTTATGAAAACTACTGCAAAAGATATTAAAGATTCAAGCGTATACTTGTCCATTCTAAATGTGAAGTTCACGCCATGAAAATTTCTACTAAGTGAAAGGCAGCTTCAGATTCATGAAAAGACCATCAATTGCAGATTTTAAATTATCATGTATCAGGTAATATAAAACATGTGCCTTTCAATGCATATTTGTGGTAGATAAACTATCTTGTAGAGGCACTTAACCTTTGCCATTTTGGTGCAGGAGCAATCCAATTCGGAGGACTACGTAAGGACTAGGCAATCAAGCTCTTCCAAACACAATAATACCCATTATTTGGTATTGCAAAGTCGGCTTGTTTAAATGGGTATTCCGAAAAACCAACAGAGTGAAGGTCTTACTACGGCAATCGAAAGTCGGTTAGCACATCAAAAAATGCACCATTAATCTCAACCATTGAAAGACCAAGAAATGTGGAAGCGAGGGCTCACATTTTCATTACAGCTTTAATTTTACCATAATGTCTAAGTGTCAGACCTATCATCTCATTATTATCAAATTCGTCATATAGCCCAAATTACACTCACAGAGTTAAGAAAATGCACTTATAGTTATGGACTATGCAGGCACTCGCATCTGATACACCATATAATTTATATTTGAATAATGCAGCTACACAGATTTGTTACACCCTTTGTCATATTGCATATATTGGTCCCTGAAGTGCATCTTTGTTTGCTTCTACATCAACATCAGTAAACATGGGTAAAGATCTATATTTAAAGAAATGCTATGTGGTTATATGTGCATGTTGGGAAGCAGGACGACTAGACCAACCTAGGTGACTGCTTTAACAGAAGCGTCAACAAGAGGATACCCAGGCACCCAATGTTTTAAAAAGCCTTGGACGCTTCTAAGCGCCAGACCTGGCACCCAACAC
>JBAKGM010000081.1:14398658-14420267 GCA_037177215.1 Asparagus racemosus | reverse complement strand
ACATGGCAACTAAAGTAAAATTCATTATAGATCAATTAGTTGAGGAATGTACTAAGATACAAATAGGAAGACAATTAAAAGGAGGAAATAGTTTCTGTAGAAATGTATATACACCACAACATTATGGGAGTAATGAAAGAAGACCCATTAGGTCATCCTATAAATATAAAAATAAAAAATATAGGGAAGACGAAGATGACAGTAAATACTACAAAAAGAAAAGATATTATCTAAGGAAAAGTAAGGCAAGAAAACCTTACTTAAATAAAGAAAAACATGTCCGAAAATACGACAAAAAAGGGGAATACAAGAATAAATTAAGTTGTTCTACATGTGGTAGCACAGATCATTTGGCAAGAGATTGCACAAAAAGAAGAAATATCCACAATAAGGCCTCATTATTAGTCGAATGCGTAAATGAAGATTTGCTAACAATAGATGAAAATATAAGTGATACCGAAAGTATTTACAGTATAATAACTATTACAGAAGCTTTGTATGAAAAAGAAGTATCAAGTGATGAAGAGACCCCTCAATTCACAGATTCATTAGTAGAATATGATCGAAAATGTAGAGAAAGTTATGAGGATATGCTAGAAGAAACGAATGAGGTTGATATGTTATTACACAGCCTCCAGACATGGAATATGTGAATAAATGCACACACACCTTTGGATAGGAAGCAGTGGGAGCAATGGTAAACCCTGTACAATATGTTTCCACTATCCAGAGTTAAGATTAAGATACCAGTGTAGGATTTGTTTAAAAGAAGCCTGCAAGATATGTTTAGATAAAGAAAAGGCAGTATTAGAAGAATTGCCCAGACAAATAAATGAGCAACAAGAAATAGCTGAGTATAGTATCCTAAAAATGCAAAAACAAATAGATGAAATCAAGGAACAGTTGGATAAATTAAGGAACGACATAAATAATCTAACTGAGTTAATAACCAACTACGTTACAAGATGACTATTTTACTAAAAATAGAAATACAAGAAAAAATTAGACAAATAAAACAAACTAAAGAAATCTTTAAAAAATTATCTTCTAAAGACCCCTTAAAAAGATTAGAAGAAAGGGAGGGAGAAATGATCCAAAATTATTATAGACCATATCTATTGGTAGTAAGGGTAATACGAAAATTCAGACAAAATGTTGATAAAAACAAAAATAAAACAGTAGTCGAAATAAATAATTTAGAAGAAAGTGTAAGAATGCATAAAGCACCATTGGTAACAAATTATATACAAAACCCTTTTAAAAACGAAAGGATATACAGCATCCAAATTAGGTGCCAAATAAGGATAAATGATTGGTCCTTAAATGTCATCGGATTAGTAGACACAGGATGTAGTAACACTATCCTTAGTAAAAAACTAGTTCCTTCAGAATATGTAGAACAATTAAAACCAAATGAACAGTTTAGCGCGGAACAAATGGATGGAAAATTATTTAAATATAAAGAAAAATTATCATCAAAATATAAGATAGCCTATTATATGGAAGAAACATTGACGAACTTCTTACACATTCCAGTAACAATAAGTCTACGAGATATGACTATGAATAAAATAAAATTTGTCATAGGATTAAATCTATTTTTAAACTGGTATTATGGGATAATTATTACAGAAATAGGGATCACACTCCTAACAGTACCTCAAATACCTTATGTAAAGGAATTGGCAGAAAATAGGAGGATAGAAGATACAACAGATACTATTAAAGACCAACAATGTGAATGTCACAAGGAAACCGAAAATAAGAAATGCGGTTGCTAGAAAAAAGATCTAAAAGGAATAAATATAGAAGACTACCCTGCAACCTGATCAATTACTCTTATTTGGTAAATCTATTAGAAACAGGAAACCTAGAAATAGATGACATCATAAGTAGACTAGAACATAATGGAACATTTGGAGAAATACCCCAAGCACATTGGGATAAAAATAAAGAAGTGTGCAAGTTAGAACTAAAAGATGAGAACTTGGTAATTAAATCTAAAAAGATAGAAGCAACAAACGAAAATTTCAAAGAATTTGAAATGCATATAAAAGATTTACTAAATCTACAAGTTATTAGGAGAAGTAAGAGTCCTCATAGAAGCCCAGCTTTTATAGTAAATAAGCATAGTGAACAAGTAAGAGGAAAATCTAGGATGGTAATAGATTATAGAAGACTAAATGACAATACAGTAGATGATAGTTATGACATACCAGATAAACTGGAAATAATTAATGCAATACAAAATCACAATATATTTAGCAAGTTTGACTGTAAGTCAGGATTTTGGCAAATAAGAATGCATGAGGATAGCATTATATGGACGGCATTTACATGTCCATTAGGACATTTTGAATGGAAAGTAATGCCATTTGGATTAAAAAACGCACCAAGTATATTTCAAAGAAAAATGGATAACATATTTAACAAATATAAGAAGTTTGTGAGTGTCTATATAGATGATATATTAGTCCATAGTAAAGACAAGAATGAGCACGTAGGACATCTGAAGCTCGTATTAAATGAATTTGAGAAAAATGGTATTATCATAAGTACCAAGAAAGCTCAGTTTTTCAGAAGAAACATTGAATTTTTGGGAGTAGAGTTAGGACAAGGAAAAATAAAACTCCAACCTCATATTTCTAAGAAAGTCCTTGACTTTCCAAAAATTACAACAATAAAAGAATTGCAGAAATTCTTAGGATTAGTAAATTACGCCAGACCTTTTCTAAAAGATATAGGAAAAGTTATGGGTCCTTTATATAGTAAATTGGGAAATACAGGATTAAAACAATTTAATCAGGAAGACTATAACCAAATAAAGAAAATCCAAGAAATGGTTAAACAGTTACCTGAGCTAAAACTACCTTTAGACTCAGATTACATCATTATAGAAACTGACGGATGTGAGAATGGATGGGGAGCAATATTAAAGGTAAAACCCCATAAATATGCACCAAAGGCGGAAGAACAAATCAGTAGGTATGCCTCAGGACAATTTAGAGAAAGAAACATCACAAGTAGCATAGACCAAGAGATATTAGCAGTTCTCTATGGCCTAGACAACTTTAGGCTATTTATCATTAATAAAAAAGAGATAACACTAAGAACATATTGTGAAGCAATAGTAAAATTCTATCACCATAAACATAGTAAGAAAATAAGTCAGAGACGGTGGCTACAATTCAATGATAGATTGGTCAATAGCAATTACAAAATAAAGATAGAAAACATAAAAGGGAAAGACAATAGTGCAGCTAATATTTTATCAAGACTATTAACATGAATTACCAAAAAATAAATTGGAATATTGATTGTCTCAGTAATGATGAGCATGGCAACGAAAAATATTATAAAGTAGAATGTATTCCAAGGCAGTATGAAATAATTCGCACCTATGAATTGCCACAAATAAAATCAGATTATAATATACAATTATGGATAACAGAAGCTGATGAAAAGAGCACCACTGAATTAGGAATAGAACAAACAGAAGAAGAGATATTTCCGTTTGTCTATTGCACAGATACATGGCATAAAGATGTATGGCGACACAATAAGCAATACATCCAATTTAACCCCTTAGAAGGAGAAAACCCTTCACAAGATCGGATAGTAAATTATGTTAGAACACCTGTCCCCCATCAAGGCATATTAAAATTCTATTTACTACCAGAAACTGTCCAAGGATATTTAAACAACCAATTTTTTGGTGAAATACGATATTCAAGAGATAATATTTGCAGATGTTCTTATGGATTGGAAGTTTATAACCCCCTTATCATACCATTTG
Organism: Asparagus racemosus; assembly: GCA_037177215.1. NCBI lineage: Eukaryota > Viridiplantae > Streptophyta > Magnoliopsida > Asparagales > Asparagaceae > Asparagus > Asparagus racemosus. The sequence goes on along the minus strand of JBAKGM010000081.1, from coordinate 14,416,471 downwards.
ATGCGTATAGAATCCTATACTAACATTGCAGCATTCAGCATTCCATATGAAGGAGACCAGATACCTCAATATCTGGCTAGTCCACGAGCAAACGGCTCCGGTAAAGACTTATCAAATCTGTTGATGGGTAGTAACTTTCCAAAAGTTACAAAAACTCCACTTGGAGCAATACTAACATCATTACAGCCATATTACTACCAGGCATATAGCTACCCTGTTTTGCAGACATTAAAGGTGATCCTGAAGCCACTTAACATTTTTTTTATGGTTTTTGCTTTTTTGTAGGAATAAAATGGAGCAAACTAAGCCACCAGAGACCCCGGCGCATTTTGTGGCTAGCCCCTCGAAAATATGAGCCAATACCCATTAACCCTTAACCCAAAATTGGCCAATACCCATTAACCCTTCGCCAAATATAGCCATTACCATTATGGAGAAACAGAAAGGCAAACAGCCTCAGAAGCAAGAATCATCCCTGAACATTCAAGAATTCATTCAAGCAATGACGGAGCACTTCTTATCAATACAAGCAACTAGCCCGTCGACACCCACAGTTTACACCTTTGGAAATATCAAGCTCAAGCAATTAAGTTCTCAGAATTCCTCTTTTAAAGCAAAAGAGAAGATGAAGCCTGAGCAGCAGATATTGTTAGATTACGCTTGGAATGCTAGAAATAAAGCTCAGATGACCATGGCACTACATGCTCTGGCAGCCTATTTTGACGAGCTCAATACAGTAAGAAGAGCACTCCCACAAGATACTATGCAGGAGATGCCCTTTTTGCCGAATCCCAGAGCAGAGGCAGCATTAAAGGAATACAAGATGGAAAATGCATTCCTACAAAAGGAGAATCAGAGGCTAAAGGCCCAAGAGGAGGATTTTATTACACTAAAGAATTATTTTGATGAGCAGGAAAAAAGCAATATGGAGAAATGGGGAGCTTGGAAGCAGATCCCAGCTTACATCAGCCCTGTACAAGAGCAGATCCTTGCTATCACATACGGCGACACAATGGGAGAGTAGCTCTATTACCAGCAAATGCTCAGAAGATTGGCGTGCCAAAAACAGAAGTACCCAGGCCTCACCTTCATCTATGAAACTTACAAGGATGACAAAGCCCATTTCAAAGGGTTCAGCTATCTCACCTGCTCCATTAACTTAAAGTATTGAATTGATACCGTACTTAGTGAGGAGAAGATTACTTTGAATCGCCTCATCAAGTATGGATTAATCAAGAGATTGATCATATCTGAAAAAGCCCATCTGGCAAAGTTAACCGGTTTAGAGAAACTATGGCTAACTTTGGCAGCAGTATTTGACAGAAATCCAAAAGGGATCTACGAGTGCGAGTTCCAAACGACTCCGCCCTCATGCGACCCTAAATACCTGAATGATGCCAGGAATTTTATTACTGTTAGGGAATTAGCTAGCGGAGGGCAATGCTATTCCATTATTCCTCAAGAAAAAATGATCCCAGAAGATTCTGTGGACATTTTAGACCATTTAGCGAACTTCCTCATGCGTACCCGAGTACACCAAGTCCCTCAAAACAGATTACATCAAGAAAAGCAGAAACAACAATCCCAAATTTATATCAAACTCTCTTTCACAATTTTAACATCAGGATTAGATATGCTATGAAATAGTACTTTAAAATCATGATCCTTTCTATCATGTGAAGCACAGCACTTGGCCTCCTCTCTGTACCGCCATGCATTCAAACGTTTCTCTCATGTCACACCCTGTAGACAGCAGCAGCCAAAACAAACCTCTTCAATCTTGTACCAACTGAATCTCCCACAAGTTGATCAGTGTACCATTGAATTAAATTTTACCATGTACAAGTCCTAAATTTGAATTTTATCCAGTCCATAACTCCATTCCACAGTTCAGCTGCAAAACAACAAGTGAAAAATAGATGATTGTGGTCTTCAGCAGCATGATTACATAATACACAGTTATTGCTCTGCAATATACCTAGCTTCACCAATCTATCCTGAGTCATCAATCTTTCCTGCAAAGAAAGCCATAAGATAAAAGAGAACTTAGGTGTAGTTAGTTTGATACTGATTCAGATTTAACAGCTCTGCATAGATGGCTAAAGATTTAATAACATTTCCAACACAGCAGCCGCCGTAGTTTGGCTATAGTATTCTCAATAGAACTCTATTCATGACAATCATATATCTCCTTTTCAAGATTTCTTTCCAAACTCAAGAATCATTTGTTCTCCTTTGCACGTACCAAACGCTTTGCGCTCTCAATTAATGCTCATGGATCTATTTGATCCCCAAGAGGCCTTTTTTCAAATGAATTTGCCAAATAATTTTAAGAACACTGGTTTTACTCCAATATACTGCTGAGAACACCCCTAAACCCTCACTTTTTCTGTCCCAGCAAATCTTGCTCCAAGCCACCAGAGGTACCCTAAGAGATTCATGTGAACGGTGCCCCCCAACCCCTCGATATATCCTACATAGCTCATCTACTGTAAGCAAAACTCTCTTTGGAAGCACATATGAACGGGACGAAAACACTTGTACACTAAGGAGAACCCTCCTCATCAATTGAAGTCTCTCAGAACAGGATAGTTTTCTAACTTCTAAGTTTGTATTATGTGAGTAATTTTTCTACTAGCCCCTACAGTTAAAAATAGACAATCTCTCATCAACCATTGGTAGTCCCCAAATATCTTATAGGGAACTTATCCTCACTATAACTAAGAGATTGACAGATATCCCTCGTTCTAATACTAGATACACCTCCAAAGAATATGACACTTTCACTTGGAATTGCAAAAAGACGCAGAACAAGCACTGAACTCATGAAAACTATCTCAAAGAATTTTTTAAGGACTCCAGATCACCTTTTCCAAACATAAGTAAGTCATCAGCGAAGACTAGATGATTAAGCTTCAGCTTTTTGCATTTTGGATGATATATAAAATTTTGATCTCTGTCAAGCAGTTTCAATTTTCCAAGTAGATATTCCATGAAAAAAAACAAACAAGTAAGTGGAAAGGGGGTCACTTTGTCTGAGTCCTCTTAATTTGTCCTTCAAAATATCCATGTAGAGTTCCATTTCCAAAAATGGAATTTTTTGGACTTGAAACACGTGGCATTATCCACTTCATTATTGTAGTAGAAATCCCCAACCTTTGGAGCATGAGCTTCAAAAACTCCTAATCGAGGGAGTCATAAGCTTTCTTTATATCAATATTGATCATTGCTCTAGGTGACATATGCTTCCTTTTATAATTTTTCACCAGTTCATGCCCAAGTAAGTTATTACTGATAATGAGTCTCCCTATCACAAATGCAGACTAAGCATCACTAACTAAACAACAGTTGACGACTTGTAATCTGTTTGCAATGATCTTGGTGATAACTTTGTATAAGATATTGCAGCACGATATAGGTCTAAAATCAACCACAACTTTAGGGCATTCAACCTTGGGTATTAGAATAAAAGAGGTAGGATTAATTTAACCCAGCAGTTTGTCATGAACAAAGATATCCCTAACAGCTTCCTTAATATCTCTGCCAATAATTTCACACGTACTTTATAAAAACTAGTAGAAAACCCATAAGGACCAAAGGCATTAACTTTAGGGATAGAGAATAAGGTTGCTTTAATCTCTTCATTAGTTCTGGGTTGAATTAGTTGATTGCCTTGAGCTATATCTAAGCAGGGCCCAGAATAAATAATAGTTGAATTTGGTGGAAAGACCATGCACTTTAATCCCATGAGATTGTTATAAAATCCAAGGATTTCATCAAATACTGCATCCTAGTCATCAAATCTCTGGCCATCAGTTGTATGAAGCACAAGAATTTTACTATTATGCCATCTTACCTGCATAGAAGAATAGAAAATTTGAGTGCATTTATTTCCCTCTGTGAGCCAATTGATTTTTGATTTCTGAAGATAGAAACTCCTTTCAGCATCCAAGAAAGTATAATATTTCTTCACTAATTCTTTCTCCTGGTAGATAGGATATTGATTGTGAGGATCCCTTTTAGAACTGGGATGCAAGCCTAGACGGACCATGAATAGGATTGGTACTATTATGCCTTCTAACCTACCTATTCACAATGACCAGAAAAAACTTAGCCCTATTTAGCCCAACCTTCAATTACCCTAGCATGAGTACGCCATCAAACCTAGCCCTACCTAGCCTAACCCTCAATTACCCGGCTTGAGTATACCATCAAACTCACAAGTTTGAAATACAACCCCAAAAATAATTAATCACAAATAAAATAATCTTACAGCCCTTTAGCAAACTATTCTTCAAACTGATGAAGATGAAGATCTACGAAGAAGTGGTGTAGCCATGTAAGCGTAGGGCACTCCTTCTCGCTGAATCAAACTCCGATGAAAAGCGCGCCGACAAGAAGCTGAATAATGCTCAGGGGATTTGATCAACTCTCTCTCAAACCCTAGAATAAAGATCTCTCCTTTTGTGTATTGGCCTCCTTGAACTTTATTGTTAATTATGATCTCTAGCTCCCCTTAAATTGACCTTGATAGGATAGGAAAGAGATACCCAAATCTGAGTGCAAATAGGCTAAGATTAAATCCTGAAAATTATCAAATTTCGTCATAACCATCGATAGTGGATCAGAACCATCGATGGTCCCTTGGTGATCATTGATGGTTCAATTGTAGCCATCGATGATGCTGATTCTAGTTTTTAGATTTCTTCAATTGTCTCTCGTAACCATCGATGGTTCCCTATAACCTTCGATGGGTCGTTGTAGACCACCGATAGTGCCAATTTCCATTTCCATTTTTCTTCAATTGACTTCTGTAACCATTGATGAAATGCTGACCATCGATGGTTGCCTCTTGACCATCGATGGTTCAAAGGTTGAAATCAACGTTCATGTTGATTTTTGTATCATTTCGAACCGCATCTTGCTTGTATCTGTTTATACCTGAAAAACAACATCTCATAAAATATATCACTAGTAAATGAGAGTTTGTTATTATTCAAACAAGAGATATTTATGAACAATGTTCTAACAATCTCCTCCTTTGATAATAACAAAACTTGAAATTTGAAATACCTAATGTAAAACATTGTGAGATATATATTCAGTACAAAACAAGCACATAACACATTTCATGTAAAAGACATATGATATGCAAAGCTCCCCCTACAAAAATGCATACATGAAAGTATAAATGTGCATAGGTTTTCCAGAAACTCCACTTGAAACAAAGCATCGAGCACAAACAATCATGAAATATTTTAAAATTTCACCTTTCTCCCCCCTTTTATTATTAGCAAAAGAAAAACACACTAAGAATATGCAATATACTTAAGAATTCAAATAAAATTTATCCAAACATGGAAGGAAGAGAAATACATAATGGTTCATAAAAAATATATATTTTGTAGAAAAAACACAAGACATACACATATAACTTCAAAACACACAAATCATATTTATAAGTCATATTAAAATTCACATACAAACTATGAAGAAATCGATTAATAGTTTGTAAAAGTAACAATAAAAGTAATTATATTAGTTCATTAAACAAATTTAGATATATCTTATCTAGTTTAAGTTTTTTTTACACAACTTGAATTATCTCAATCTTTAGAAAAGGTCTAAAATCTCGATCTTTCACCTCAACCATATAGAAATTTTTAAGAAGAAGAACGATAGTATTTGGAGTACGATGTACAACATCTCTAAATATGAGAAATATTTAGTATAGGGTGGATACCCTTGAGATATCGTACAGTTATATCCACGAGTGTGAGTCTTTGACTATCTTCTAACAAATGCACTCAATTTTATCATGGTGTGGATCTTTGATCATCTTTGTCATGAATACACTGTTTTTGCTTGCTATTTTATAGCACATATGTACTATGTACATGTATAGAAATTTTGGTGCTATATTCAAGTATAGATTGAGCTTAAACCTTTTAATATATCCAAAAACACTTTATGAACAACATATAAATATATTTATTCTTATTTTCACAATACTAAACATGATAAGTAGAATACTAAGGTGTGAAAAATAATATGAAATATATCATGAACCATCGTGTTTATCGATCACATATGTATAACTTTGTGTGCATGAATAGCATATATAGATGTGTAAAATATATGAACTAATATGATAAACTCACGCCTATATACCAACAGATAACCTTATCTAAATATATCTTGTAAAGGCATATACATAGGTATGTTCAAGTTTTTTATTAGTATTTTATATAAAAATAAAAAAGAAAGAAGAAGAAATTTTTAATTTGTTTTTGATTTATAAAAATAACCAAAAATGAAGAAAATCAAATAAAATCTAAAAACAATTTATGTACATACAACAAGTTAGGTCAACATGCTAGCTATCTATGCCTAAATCGTGTCTCAACCTAGTGAAATGATCTTCCAACAAAGATTTTATAAACATATCAGCAAGTTGATCAAATGTGGGGACAAACTCAATACGAGCATTCTCTTTATCCATGTGGTCCTTAACAAAGTGATGATGAACATCTATGTGTTTCATGCGTGAATGATAAACTGGATTATTACTCAAATCAATAGAACTATTATTATCACATCGAAGAGGAACTTTCTTAAAGGTAATGCTATAATCTTGAAAAGTCAAAGACATCTACAGGGCTTGTGAATAACAACTACCTAATGCAATATACACGGCGTGCATAGTAGACAAAACTACACAATTTTATTTTCTACTTGATCAAGATACTACAGAATGTCCTAAAAGATGAACAGTACTAGTAGTGCTTTTCCTATCAGTATGACATCCAGCATAGTCACTATCAGAATATCTAACCAGATCAAAAGAGTTGCACATTGAAAATAATAATCTAAAATTTTGCATTCCAATCAAATATTGAAAAATTCATTTTCAAGCTTTCAAATGCGACTCTTTAGGATTTGCCTGAAACCTAGCACACTAACACAAAAAACATAATATTAGGACGAGAAGCAGAATGATATAAGAGACTGCCAATCATTACTTTATATCTCTTCTCATCAATTGAAACACCGGCTTCATCTTTCGTAAGCTTTGTCGCAGGTCTCATTAGTGTTGAAGCAGACTTTAGACAATCCATCCCAAAGTGTTTTAAAAGTTTATTCACATACTTCTCTTATAATATGAATACTCTATCTTTTCTCTTCTTTACCTGAAACCCTAAAAAATATTTAAGCTCTACCATCATGCTCATCTTGAATTCATCCTGCATGAGTTTCTCAAAATTATGGCAAAAATCCTTATTAGTAGCTCCGAATACAATATCATCCACATACACTTGTACAATAAGAATATCTTTACCCACAAATTAAACAAATAATATATTGTCAGCAAACCCTTTTTAAAATTGTGTTTAAGAAGATAAGAACTCAAATGATCATACCAAGCTCGAGGTGCTTGTTTAAGACCATATAGAGTTTTATCTAACTTATATACATGATCTTGAAAAGCAAGTCAATAAAACTAGGGGGTTACTCTACGTACACTTTTTCCTTTAGGTACCCATTTAGAAAGCCACTTTTCACATCCTTTTGATAGAGCTTAAAGTCTTTGTAACAAGAAAATACAAGCAAAATCATGTTGGCTTCAAGTCTAGCAACCGGTGCAAAAGTTTCATCAAAATCAATGCCTTCTATTTGATTGTAATTTTTAGCAACAAGTCTAGCTTTATTTCTCATGACATAACCTTTTCATCCAATTTGTTTTTAAACACCCATTTAGTTCTCACAATGGGATGATTTTTAGGTTTAGGAACTAGATCCACACTGTACTTCATGTGAATTGATTCTTGCGTGGCTATTATCCAATTTTCATCATTTATAGCTTCATGCAAATTTTTTTCCTCGATTTCAAATATAAAATTAACATAAAGACAGAATTCACCAAGAAAGGGATGAGAACTTTTACCTTTACCTATCTTTGTAGTAGCCATTGACCAAAAGTAGTCATTCAAATGAGTGGCTAGTTGATGATTTCTTTTTGGAAGAGTTCTTAAAGATGACGTTTCTAAACTTGGTGCTTCAGTTTCCTGTGATATTTGAGAATTTAGCAAGTCTTTAGAATCTTCTTTTACTTCTTCATGCTTGTCTTTTGTATCATTTTGTGTCTCCTTTTCTTCTTCAACCATAGTTCTTTCTTGTTCTCCATGTGTGTTTGGTTCCAACACGAAATTATCATCACCCCTGTCAATAATAATATTCATCTTGTTAGATTCATAGAATTTAACATAGATTGACTCTTGTAGAATTTTAGTTCTTTTGTTAAAAACTCAATAAGCTTTACTACAAGAAGAGTAACCCAAAAAACACACATTCATCAACTTTAGAATTAAATTTTCCTAATTGATATTTCGTGTTTAACAAATAGCATTTACATCCAAAGTCACAAAGATATGAAATATTTGGGGTATTCTGATAATAAAGCTCATAAGAAGTCTTCTTTAGCATAGGTTAAAAATAAGCTCTATTACTCACATAGCATGTCGTATTAACTACTTCAGCCCAAAAGTTTTTAGGCAACTTATACTCATTTAACATGGTTCTAACTATTTTTTGTAAAGTCCAATTCTTTCTCTCGACAATTCCATTTTGTTGTAGAGTTCGAGAAGAAGAATACTCATGCGTGATACCTTTATTAGCACAAAAACCTTTAAAATTTTTGTTTTCAATCTCCCCTCCATGATCAAAACAAATAGTACAAATAGGACGATCTTTTTCTTTCTCAACTCTTTTAAAAAAATTTCAAATATTTTAAACACTTACTCTTTTTAGCTAAAAACATGACCTATGTGAATCTAGAGTAATTATCAACCACAACTAAATAGTAACTCTTACCTCCCAAACTCTGTGTAGAAATAGGTCCAAACAAGTCCAAGTGAAGTAATTGCAAGGGTTTTGAAGTGCTCACCTGATTCTCTAAATATGAGAAGATTTTATGAACTTACGTTTGGTGCAAGCCTAACATAAACTTTCATTCTTAAAATTAGTCATAGGCAAACCTCTAACCAGCTCTTTCTTTGAATGTTTTTGCAGTAGTCTCATGCTTGCATGTCCAAGTCTTCTGTGCCAAAGCTCGCAATCTTCTCCTCCTACAACCACATATTTTACATTGTCAGATTTAATATCATTGAGATTCAATGTGTAAATATTAGCATATCTATTACCAGTGAAAACAATCGAACATGTTTGTGAATCATACTTTAGATTTAAAAAGAATAGACATACCTTTGTCACCAAGCTAGATAATGTTTTACCATCAACAAGTAAACTTTAAGGAGTTTAAATGATTCATTAACTATATCCCAAACTCCTATAATCTTACATTTGTCATTGTTTTTAAAAGTCACATCTCCACCTTTCTTCTTATCAAGATTAAGGAACAAGTTTTTATCACCAGTTATATGATATGAACATCTTGAATCCAAATACCAAGTACTTCCCTGTTCCTTAAATCCTCACTGGACTTCCTTATCTAAAGATTCATCATTTTTCCCTTTAGCAGTTTAAACACTAACCATAAGACAATAACTTTGATCAATGGTATGATTGTCTGAATCTTTTTCGTCACTTAAGGATTCTCAAGATGTTGCTTTGAAGCTTTCATTCTTCTCTTTGAAATTCATCTTATTGAGAGAACATTCGTTCTTGTAGTGTCCAGGCTTCCTACAACGAAAACATATAATATTGTAATCTTAATCTTTATATTTAATGTTCTTTACCTTTGTAGCACTTTGATTCTGTTCATTCTTCATGAAGTTTTGCTCATTTCTCAATCTCAAAAAGGATTTGAATCCTTTTACTAGCATCCCAATCTCACTCTCATTATCTGAATTTGAGATCAAGTCTCTCTCTAATTTGGACTGAGATTTCTCCTTCTTTGCTTTGAAGGATAAAGATTTCTTCTTTGAGTCTTCTTCTAAGGCATCTTCTCTTGCTTTTAGTCTAACTTCGTATGTGCTAAGATTGCCTGCAAGATCATCAAGAGATAGATTAGAAAAATTATGAAGTTCTTCAATAGTTTTCTTAGGTTTTCAATCATGAGATAGGGAATGGAGTATCTTTCTACACAGCTCCTTATTTTCGTACTCCTTTCCTAAGGCTTTTGATTTGTTCATGATATCAGTGAATCACGTGAACACGTCTTGAATGCTCTCCGAAGTCTTCATCTTGAAGTTTTTGTACTTGCTTACCAACATTGTAAGATTGGTCTTATTTACCTGTGAAGTTCCTTCATGAGTAACTTTTAGTGTCTTTTAAATTTCTTGTGTAGTAGTACAATTAGAGACACGTTAAATTTTTCAGCAGTAAGAGAGCAATATAAAGCATTCATAGCTTTCGAATTATAAGAGTAAGCCTTTTTATGTTGAGGGGTCTATTTATCCATAGGAATTTCAGTAACAACTCCTTCTTTATCCTCGGTAGTATTATGATACCTGTGTTCGACACACCTCCAAATATCAAAATTAGTAGATAATAAAAAGACTTTTATGTGTGCTTTCTAAAATATGTAATTGGTGCAATCAAAAAGTGAGGTACGGTTAATGTCATGTCCTTCAGGAAAGGCTAAAGTGGTGGTAAGGTTTGGTATCTCTACCCTAGGTTGTGATACCTTAATATGGGTAACATTGCTTTGATACCACTTATTGGAAGTGGGATGCAACCCTAGAGGGGGTGAATAGATTGCTACAATTTTACGACTAAACACAGAAAATGCAGCGGAAATATGATAAATGAAAAATAAAGAAACAAACTAGTACAGGAACACACAAGATTTTTATAGTGGTTCGGATAGAAATCCTACGTCCACTCTTTATTCTTGTGAAGAGCCTTCCTCACTATGACCAGAGTTCACCTAAATCACAACCTGATTTAGTAGGCTTCAAAGACCACCCTGAAATTTACCTGAAGCTAGTCGTCTAACCTAACTCTTCACAATGACGGAAAGAAACTTAGTCCTAGCTAGCCCAACCCTCAATTACCCCGTCTTAAGTATGCCGTCAAACCTAGCCCTACCTAGCCTAACCCTCAATCACTGCGGCTTGAGTACGCCGTCAAACTCACAAGTTTGAAATTCAACTCTAAAAATAATTAAGCACTAATAAAACCATCTTACAGCCCTTTAACAAACTGCTCTTCTAACCGATAAAGATGAAGACCTGTGAAGAAGTGGTGTAGCGATGTAAGCATAGGGCACTCCTTCTCGCTGAATCAAACTCCGATGAAAAGCGCGCCAAGAAGAAGCTGAACGAGGCTCTGTGGATATGAATCTCTCAAACCCTGGAATAAAGATCTCTCCTTTTGTGTATTTGCCTCCTTGAACTTTTTGTTAATTATGATCAACAACTCCCCTTAAATAGACCTAATAGGATAGGAATGAGATACACAAATCTGAGTGCAAATAGGAGATCAAACAGGCTGATTGAATGGCTGAGATTAAATCCTGAAAACTTCCAAATTTGTCTTAACCATCGATGGTGCTAATTCTGGTTTCTAAATTTCTTCGATTGTTTCTTATAGCTATCGAATGTTTCCCTATAACCATGGATGGGTCGTTGTAGACCATCGATGATGCCAATTCCTATTTCTATTTTTCTTTGATTGGTTCCTTTAACGATTGATGAGATGCTGACCATCATTGGTTGCATCTTGACCATCAAAGGTTCGAATGCTGAAATCAATGTTCGTGTTGATTTTTGCATCGTTTCGAACCGCATCTTTCTCGTTCCTTTTTATACCTAAAATACATCATCTCACAAAACATATCAGCAGTAAATGAGAGTTTGTTATTATTCAAACAAGAGATATTGTATGAATAACCTCTAACATGTTGATTCTAGACATCCTTCTCAACTTTAAGGTAAGAATCAGTCAACATGTTGAAGAATCTGAATGGTTTCTTCCCTTTACATGCATCTTCATAACTAGTAATTAATCCACGAGACTGATGTGAGATACTAGGAATAAGAAATTTCACTTGACCAGCCAAAATATATAGATGCAACCAATTTGCATTAACTATTAATTCTGCTCCATACTCTGTCACCCCTATCTTGTTTGTTATTCCAAGTGACATGACAACCAATTTTCTTCAGTTAGGTTAGGTAACACCCACCAATGTAATCGTGAAACTCTCTAGTCTCAGAATCAAGAACAAGATTACCTCCACTCCTATCACCAAATAATAACACATTTTAAAAATGCCCACACATTATCCAGGGAATATGTTGTGCACAGATATGAAGCATATACTCCCATAGCCTTCTTCTATCGGCAGCACGATTAGATGCATATACAAATGAAGCAAGAAATTGAAACTTCTCATCTTTTGTCTTCACATCACAAGTAATGCATTGATCCGTGACACTGGCACAGGAAATATCAATAGTATGACCATCCTATATAACACCCAAATTCTACCATTAGGAGCATCAATATAGCTCGCCAAGCAACACCAATCTCTAGCAATTCTTCCAAGTAAACACTTAGCTTTATTTTTCTGGACTCCATGTTCCAACAGCACTAAAATAGGTATATAATACTAAAACAAATAGTAGATTTAACTATATTCTACTTAGTAGGCCTATAAAGGCCTCTAATATTCCGGAAAAGAAACTTCATAGAGTATGAATAGTACCTCCACCCCAATCTGCCACAGGAGTTCTCTCTCTAACATGTATGTGCATTGAAGAAGTAGAAGCCACATGTATTGCTCCTTCTGTTGTTCAGGCACCTTTGATCTCCATTGCATAACGGGTTTCCTCCTCCAACTATTAGTATCGTGCCCGTAATCCAACAATGTGTACACCACCAGGTTTTAGTCTATATACTAGCTTTTGATATTGTACGTGCCCATTAGGTCATCCAATCTTCAGCTCATCAGATAATGGTGCAGCAAATTCACATCAGTTAACACTAGCATAAGAGAGCCTCGGCTTCATAGCTGTCATTTTGTCAATTGTAATTGACTTTCCAACCAACTAGCCACCTTACTTAACCCTTTAGCTTGCCAAAGATTGAGCATAAAACTTGGAAGTTGGACCCATACTATCTCACTAATAATGGAAATTTTCTTCATGTATAAGTAACCAGATTGCTTCTACCTACATATTATCAGTAATCCTAATCTCTTTCTATAAAGAGGATTTGATGTGGTTCAGGACCTAATTTGAGTCAAAGCTTAAGTTAACGGCTTATACTAATATTATTGTAAAACTCTTGACCGTCTTTCTTGGAGGTTAAGGAGGTTAGATGTTGTTTCTATTGAGAATAAAATGAGGATAATTGATTGAAATGGTTTGATCATGTACAACGGAGATTAATAAAGACTCTAATTAACGGAAATGATAAGATTATAGTTAATAAAAAATTGAACAAGAAATAGGTTGAAGAGAATAGAGTAGAGTCTCAAACTTAACTTCACGATGGAAATATACAAGATTCTCTCAACTTATCAAAGTTCTAAGTTTTAAAAATCACATCTACGAATGATTTCATGAAAGACATGGACTCAAATTGGTTAGAATTCTTAAATCCAGACAAATTTGATGCCTGACTTTCATATCATTATATGGATATTATTAAGCTGTTGACTGGTTTAATTCTTTTAAAAACGAGTCCAGAGCCTTAGATGATAGTGCCAGCAGAGATTGGTTATTCCCACTTCTCATGATCTTTTAGGAGTGGCAAACCAAAAAAAGTCAGTTGATAATTGATAGGATAGGCACCCACTTTTGGGCCGTTCGGATAATAGAATGAAAGTTTGAAAGTCTGACAAAGTCAATTTTCCATAAAATCTCTAACTTCTCAAAATTTTTCTTTGGTTGCAGGAAACTTTGATGACCAGTTTAACAAGAAGCTCATTCATTTTCTCCTCAAAAGTCTCTAGAAGAGTGGATGTAGGAATGGAATTTTTGCTGATGTGACCACAGAACCCAGCAACTTTTTCTCACAACCTGTTTTCTCACAAAACAAAGAAAAAGTATAGACAAGGATTTATGAGAACCCATGTTTTTAATTGAAAATTCTGCCGGAAAAATGCTAACATCAGTTTGGTTCCTTCGTTACTAACGTGTTTCTCATATCTTACTTCCAAAAGTCTTGAAGGATCAGATGGGGAGGGGAAAAAAAATCACGTGCTTGCATTTTAATTCCAAAGGATTGCTGGGGTCATGCTTAATTTCTTTCTAGAATATTCTATTTTAAATATTTGCTCTTGGTTTATATAATGCAAACAAGGATATACACCCGTTGCAATTTCACAAGGGTTTAGTTGGCACATTACCTAATCATGTTCACAATGGATATTATTAAGCATTCTATCAAGAGCCTAGCCAAAGAATTAAAATAAACAATGATGGCTCTCAGCAAATAATTAGCGCATTGATTCAATTATACTATTCAACTAATGTCATGGTGGTTAGTGCATGATCCAGCGAGCCAAATCATACAATATATCATTTCTGACATTATAACTTCAACTACAAGTACAACTACATTTCCTTGTACTAGCTACAAATTTTATGTAGAAATTGTTGAGCATGTGGAGCTTTAGATGATTTAAAAAATGATCTCTCACCAAAACCATGAGAATACTCTAAAAAGATGAGCCAAATTGACTTCTTTAACTACAGTTAAACTGTTCATAATTTTTTATAGGCTTAATATCAGTTAACCTCTCCCAAAACTTTCAAAATATCAAAAAACCCCCTTATGTTAGGGGTTATCAGAAAACTCCCTTTAAGATTTTATCAGGAAAACTCCCTATCAAGCTAAATATTAGCAAACCGCAATGTTTACATGTTGCGGATAGTTTTGCTAGTAAAAAATCAAGGTTAACGTTGTTAGACGAGTTTTCTGATGAAATCTCAAAAGTAAAGACAGATCTCTAATAACCTCCACCTTTTTGTGTGTGTTTGTGCGTGTTTTTTTTTTGGGGGGGGGGGGGGGGGGGGGGCAGGGGAAGGGTTGGGGGTGTTGGGGGTTCTGATGTTTGGAAGGTTATGTGATGTTATCTTATAATCAAACAAAGTTATGGGGGTTTTCTGATCTTTAGCTTTTTTTTTAATCAAATGATACCTTTATGGATAATTATTCTGCAACGAGCTTTATTAAGTTGTAGCAGCCACAAATCAAAACCACATGCAGGTCTCACCTCAATCAAATGAAGTTAGTCTCCAACATGAGAGGTCTCACCCTACCTGTACCTCAACCATTTAGATAACTCTTTTTGCACATTAAGACTTGCAATCTAAGTATCATTAAGGGTTTGCTTCCTTTTTCTTTCATCTTTTTTCACCTGATCTTTTAGTTGTAGGTCATCCCAAACCTTCATGTTTTGACATTATTTCTCTCATCAGGCCAATATTCCCCCTTCAATTACTTAGGCTTTACGTTATCATACTTTTAACAATCAGATTCACACTTAAAAGTTCAACAGATTTATTATGACTTAAGTTTCATACCTCACATATAAAATGCTCGAATAAAGATACTATTAGAACACCCCATAGAATAAGATGAGTAATCCATGTACATTGTCACGCATAACTCAAACGGGTATTGTTATAGCACTTCAATTATCAAGTCATAATCAGCTCAATTAGTAGACAAATATCCCGCATTAAGATTCTCAGATCAGTACACCACCTCAAGGCGAACCGAACACCCAGGTCAGATGACTCCAGGAGGACATCTTGCATGGCCGACTCAAAAGGCGGTACTAGTCGAACTTCTCGTTGAGCCTACCCGGTAGACAACCTGCATGACGAGTTGGTCGACACCTCGCTGAGTCAACTCGAAAGGCGGAACTCTCAACATTCCAACTAGGATAGGAAGACGACAACATTCCTCGAGCCCCCCACTAGCATCAGGTCGCCATCGTATTGAATGTGAGATCAGAGCCATCAATTCTCCGTGCTCATAGATCTTTAAGACACGTCAGCCCACGTGCATCCTATCACTTCACATTAAAGCTGAGATGACATCCCCACCACTCGATGGCTGACACATGTAAAGCATACGCTGACTCAGCCTCCAGCTCTCACTCAACCAAAGTTACCTAATCACCCCTCTATTATCACTATAAATAGGGGGACTGTTTCCAGTACCAGGGTAAGCAATTTCTAAGCAACATTCTGCCCCCAAAAATTCTAAACAGTTACATTTACTTCTCCACTCAAGCTAAAAATACTAACTTGATCATCAAAAGAACCACCGGGGAACCCAAACCCAGCCTCTTACGATTTGTTGTATGTGTAGTACACATCAGGAAACAGTCAGAACTAGACATCAAGAGAAGTTAGCGACCCCTAATCACCCCCGAACACTTCCCAATTAATTTATTGTGTGATCCGTAGCATCAACAGTTTGGTGCTCACCATGGGGCTATCTACCTTTTCTGAACAACGATGTCTAGTTATGATCAACTCCCTAAATCATCTGCCCACCAATCCCTAGGTGGCCAACCAGCTGGCTTTGTTACTCAAGCCCAGCTAGAGGAATCCATTCAGCATATTACCCAGTCCTTCCAGCAGCAACTCGCTGTATTTTCCAACGAGCTCCTCAATCAGCTCACTCCCCAGGCGACTCTTGTTTAGCCACCAGCAGAGTGACGGCAACACATCCCTCCTTTCCCCGAGCGTGTGGATCACAATGCTCAGCAGCAGAGCTATGACGACCGTCCATCTCAACAGTCACGACCGCAGGCCTATTTCATTGAGCCCCTCTGGCAACCTTCACCTTGCAGAGAATGAATGGGAGAGAGTTCCAGTCCTGAGTAGGGCTGCCGAGAGCGTACCATGAGAAGGACGTCTCGGGCTTCTCAGCCCCACCATGTCGCCCCAAGTTCGTCAGTGATCATTGTGACATCCGGACACGATCGGTCTTACTGACCAATCACCGAAGGCCTTGAAGGGAACACTCTCTTTACAGACAACATCATGAAGGCCACCTGCGAGAAGTTTAAGATGCTGCAGATGGAGAAGTATAAGGGAGAGGGGGACCCAGCTGAGCATGTCCAGAACTATTATGATATGATGAGCATGTTGTAGGCGCCTGAGGCAGTCATTTGCAAGTGCTTCCCCATCACTTTGTTAGAGAGTGCTAAGCTCTGATGGAACACTCTGGAGAAGAAGTCCATCGGTAGCTTTGAGCAGCTCAGTCAGAAATTAGTCCATCACTTTTTGGCTGACACCAAGCAGAAACTCCCCCCTCAGGTGGTGATACAGATGAGGCAAGAGCTCAGAGAGAGCCTCCGGAAGTAC
This sequence comes from Asparagus racemosus, assembly GCA_037177215.1. Taxonomy (NCBI): domain Eukaryota; kingdom Viridiplantae; phylum Streptophyta; class Magnoliopsida; order Asparagales; family Asparagaceae; genus Asparagus; species Asparagus racemosus. The sequence goes on along the minus strand of JBAKGM010000081.1, from coordinate 14,399,174 downwards.
TTCAAGAGGTTCCAGGCGAAGAGGTTGGAAGTTGATGACCCTGGGACCCAGGTCGCCACGTCCATCATTATAGCTGGCCTATTAGATAATGAGTTGGCTGACTCGCTTGCCAAGAAGCGATGCACCACCTATGAGCAGTTGACGGCCAAAGCACATGGGTATATGGACATGGAAGACGCCCGAGCCTACAAAAGTGCAGCTAGGGCAACCAAAGCAGCAGTGATAGCAGTGACGGCAGTAGCAACCTCAGCATTGGTAGCCTCAGTACCAGCAGCCTCTGTGGCGTTAGTAGCACCGACAATAGTTATAGCTACCTTGAAGGTAGAGTCAGCTATGGACCCCTACTACCAGGGCAGGAGTCAACAAGAGATCCCCCCAGAACTGACTATCATCCCTGCCAAGTGTTCGCGGGAAAAGTTGCGGGAGACATTCTCGATTGAATCTGTAAAATAAATCTGTTACAAATTTATCTTTTGATAACAAATTACAAGATTACAGCGTGCCTTTTTATAAGGA
>JBAKGM010000081.1:14388149-14398558 GCA_037177215.1 Asparagus racemosus | reverse complement strand
CTGAAGGCATTGATCCTTCTAGCTAAGTCAAGACTGGGGCCGATTGAGATTAGGCCACCGCCACCTCTGCCAGGGCCAAACCTTGGCAAGGACACTTGGTCGGCCTCGTCGACGAACCTCCTTGGGGTTCGGAGAGTGAGGCACTCGGACCCTTAGCACTTTCGCCCAAACCAAGGATCAATTTGTTCACACTCTTCTGGTCGCTGGTCGTAGGAGCCACGACAAAGACCTCAACCACTCACAAGACCGACTTGTCGAACAGATGTTCTATCTTGTGGGACCCGACAAACGCCTTGATCCGCTCCAAAGCATCCTTCTCATCAGGCGGCAACTCCTTCGGTGCTAGTGCTTCCCTTATCACCTCTGACCAGCTCGAGCAGTCCAACTCTAAGTCAGCTCTGCTCACCTAGGCAAATGTTTCCTTCTAGTCTTTGTTCGAGTTCGGAAGGTCGAGAATGAGCTTGAATCGACCCACCACCTAGAAATGATAGCGAGCCTCTTTTGGTACGCCTGGACTCTGATCAAGTGCTCCAGCATGTTCAGAGATGGCTGAATCCCCAGCTAATGGAAAATGACCGCGAAACCCACTAGGGCCGCGATGGCATTCGGCTTCACTTGCATGGGCGAGACACCCAGAGCCGAACAGACATGGTCGATGAAAGGATGCAGTGGCAAGCGCAAGCCATACTCCATATGCCAGATGTATAGGGGATTCTTCCCCTCAGGATGATCGTAGATCGCCTGAGACCTCATCAGTGCTACCAATTTGTAAGCCCGAGGAATGCCATATCTATCGTGAAGTATCTTCAATTGCACCATGGTCACATTCGAGTGGATCTCTAGCAATAGTTCCTGCCTAGCATTAAGAGAGGAAACGTCCATTAGCACGTTTCAGAAAATCGCCCGAAGAAGAGAATTGAGCGAAGTTCTGGAAGAGGCAGAGGAATTTTGTAGAGTCAACATTATCCATCATCATCTTCACGATCCCATTTATATAAGCATCTATGCCCACAGCTGTCAAGATCGCAGCAATCAAGACGGTTTGAAACTGACAGCCCAGATCAACTTCAGAATCCGAAGCGCCTCACCGCGATCAAGGCAAAGCACGCCCGCCTTAACTAGTCTACAATTGGGCACGAAGCGCCCGCAGTCAAAAAGTAGCTAATGACGTCTCCCACATCGCGTCAAAAGAACTGTTCAAATTCTAGTAATTAATGGACCTCACTACAAGAGTTGCAATGCTTCTGTTTCATCCCAACCCTTCATGTTTTGACATTTTTTCTCTCATCAGGCCAATATTCCCTCTTCAATTACTTAGGCTCTACGTTATCATACTTTGAACAATCAGATTCACACTTAAAAGGTCAACAGACTTATTATGTCTTATGTTTTCATACCTCACATATAAAATGCTTGAGTAAAGATACTATTAGAACTCACCATAGAATAAGATGAGAATCCATGTACATTGTCACTCATAACTCTCAAGGGCATTGTTATAGCACTTCAATTATCAAGTCATAATCAGCTCAATTAGCAGACAAATATCCCGCGTTAAGATTCTTAGATCAGTACACCACCTCGAGGTGACCTGAACACCCGGCTTGGAGGACTCCAAGAGCCAACATCTCACGTGGTTGGCTCAAAAGGCGGTACTAGTTGAACTCCTCGCTGAGCCGACCCAGCAGACAACCCGCATGACAAGTTGGTCGACACCTCACCGAGTTGACCCAAAAGGTGGAACGTCTCGACATTCCACCTAGGATAGGAAGATGACGACATTCCTCGAGCCCCCCGCTGGCATTAGGCCGCCATCGTATTGAATGCGAGATTAGAGCCATCAATTCTCCATGCTCGTACATCTTTAAAATATGTCAGCCCACGTGCGTCCTTTCACTTCACATTAAAGTTGAGATGACTTCCCCACCACTCGGCGGCTAACACCTGTAAAGCATACGTTGACTCAGCGTGCAGCTCTCACTCGGCCAAAGTTACCTAATCACCCCTCTATTATCACTATAAATAGTGGGACTGTTTCCAATACTAAGGTAAGCAATTTCTAAGCAACATTCTGCCCCCAAAAAACTCTAAACAGTTACATTTACTTCTCTACTCAAGCTTAAAATACTAACTTCATCGTCGGAGGAATCACCAGGGAACCCAAACCCAGCCTCTTACGATTAGTTGTATGTGCAATACACATTAGGGAACAGTCAGAACTGGACATTAAGAGAAGTTAGCAGCCCCTAATCACCCCCCAACACTTCCCAATTAATTAACTGTGTGATCCGTAGCATCAATAGGTATCATATTGTTCACTTAAGTAACCCAATTGTTGCCATCAATCCATACTGTTGAGGCTCCAAAATATTGCCATTTGCATTTTGACTTCTATAGCCAAAGTTTCTCATTAAACTAGTCAAACTACCACCTAAGTGATGAGAAAACACAAGATTAAACACAATGCTTGGTGAAGAAAGATCAACATGACACAGATATGCCCTATTTATGTCACAAGATAAACATAACCAATAGTTTCAATTGTACAAATCGAAGCAAAATAACATGACCTAACTAATTAAAGAACAGAAAGAATTCTAGCTTCATTTTGAATAACTTTTTAGCCATCCATTTTAGGCTTTAGCCACCTTCCTTCTGGATGCATGCAACTCAACACAAGATCAACACAGGCTTAAACATGGAGCCTGAGCTGTCTATATGACAAGGATCCTATGTGGTTTGGGACCAAAATTGACTCAATAGATCAAGTTTATGCTAATTTTGCAGAAAAATGAACAACTTGAGAGCTTAAGAGGCACAATAAACTCAAACCGAGTAGGATGAATATCAAGAGTAGCACTATCACCATAAGCTTTTTTTTTTTCCTAGCTCCTGATGCTTCAAAGTACAGGGTGAGAGTACCTTTCAAATTCTCCTAACATCAAGTTTTGAAGATTCAACGTACACGCGAACGTTAACCCAATTTAATTAGAATACTTAAATCCCATAAACATGATGCTTGGCGTTCAAATCACTGTAAATCGTTTATATTAAATTTTGTGACTAGTTCACTACTAGTATTATAGGATAAGCTTACAATAAGGATCACAAGCCTCCAGCCTTGAACAATTAGTGCAGTGCCAGGTTAAGAAGTGGATTGATATATAGAGTTTTGGCAAGCTCCTAACCAAAGAATTTGCAATAAACCATGATAATTCCATGCATACCGGTGGATTGATTAAGTTAGTGTTCCACTCCATTATCAATTACTAAGCCGACAACAGGTTGGATTGCAATATCATGGTGGCTAGTGTATGACACAGCAAACCAAATCATAAAATATCGCAGTACTGTCCATTATAGCTTCAAATGCAAGCACAACTACATTCTCCTGTTCTAGGTACAAAATATCATATGGCAGAATTTATGAGCATTTGAACCTTGTACGGCTTAAAATAGAACTCGATGTGAAAACCACGAGAAGACTGCAAAAAGATCACCCGAATTGGCTTCTATTTACCTTCCAACTGTCAATATACGTTTGATTAAAAACTTAGGTACATGACTAATTTTTGCAACAAGCGAGATTAAGCCAGATGAGTTTATATCCAACCACACGAATGTCTTCCCCTTAATCAGCGAATGCCAGCTTCCAACATGTAAGATCTCACCCTTCCTATTCAGCCACATTTACATCAATATTTGTGCACATGATGACTTGCAATATAATTATTCTTAAGGGCTTATTTCCCTGATCTTTTGATTAAGGGTGACCTAATTTTTTCCTTTCTTACACCTTACTTCACATCAGATAGTGTCAAAAAATCTTAGAAGAGGCTCAGAGGCTCTCTCATGTGATCCCAGCTCAAGTAGCCATCTTCTCCTTGCTTCATATGCACTTACAAAGAGGACCAACTTAATGACTTCTCTAAGCTTGCATACGAATTGCTCCCACGACTACATTTTCTCCCCAATTTGCTCGGAGAGGAATGGACCCTGGGCTAATTATCAAGTTAAAAGCATGTAATTCTTTCTCCTTAGCATATTCAACAACCAACAATGACTTGCACAGAAGCTCACATGAGTGCCTAGTGTGATTTTCTCTAATCCTAATCGACTTATAGTATGAATTGCAACATGATGGTGGTGAGTGTTGAAACAACAAACCGAATCATACAATAAACCTTAATGTACTTCCCTCTGCAAGTACCACCACGCTAATGTTAGCGCCAGATACTAAACATATAAATTGATGAGCATGTGGTTGGATTTGTGAGCTGATCCAACTTAATCAAGTTTTGAACAAAAATTATTCGTAGCTCTAACCTTTTAAGCAAACAAGCATATATTATCAGTTAATTTAGGTGCTCTTTTAGCAGTATTCTCATGGTTCTCACATGAGTTCAATTCTAAGCCATCCAAGCTCCACATGTATTCCTCCCCTTAATCAGCCAGCGTCACTCTTTTTGAAAATTAAGATTTAAAATTCAAGTATTATTAAATGCCTGCTTCGTTTATCTCTTTCACTTTATGTCCCCTTTTCTGATTGAAAGTAGTCCCAAATTTTTTACGTTGTCTTTACAGTTCTTTACATCAAGCCGGCATTCTCCCTTCAAGTAAGTTAAACTGAGAGTTCGAATTTGTACATTACATTTTACACAGTGTGTTAAGAGTTAATACTTGAGATACTTCTTCCTTCTGGTTGCATATTTTGAAAGTTTCAGATGCAGTAAAAAGGTTGATGGACTTATTACATCCTAAGCTAGCAACTTCCATACTAACAGGATGATGCAATAAAAAGTTCCCACCCTTCATTTTCTCCCCCATTTGCCTGGAGCAGAAGGGATCCTAGGCTAATCGTTTGAGTTAAAATTATGTATCTTCTGTCTCCTTACCATATGGAGAACCAACAATGAGTCAAACCACAGAAGCTCACGTGAGTGGTCCATATCTTTTGTGCTTGATTTACTCCAGCAGAATCACATTGTCCATTTAATTAAGCTCAACTTGTTTTTGTAACATCACTCATCCATGAGTCCTCGATATAAGATTGCGTTCATCCTTGCACCCAGGCACTAAACTCAAATATTCGGCAAGAACCTACTCTTAACAGTATACTTAACCTTCTACCGCCAAAATTATCCATTCAACTTTCAACAGAGTGATGCCCTAAAATACTGCAGCTAGTTGTAGCCTAATGCAAGACTCAAAACCGTCGAAGGGTATGCTTGCTATTCCTATGAAATATATTATCAAATCCTCGTGAGGCACTTGAACATTCCACTCCTCGGTTCATTATAAATGCCTATGCTTTATTTGGCAACTAAACCAGCGAACCGGAACTTAAGCTACTTATGTCAGGCCATTTTTTGGCCTTAAACAGTTAAATCAGTTCAAAATTGGTCCACTTCCTTCAAATCCAAGCAATCGCTTCCGAAATGTGTTGGTTCGCCTTATAACAGATCGTCAAAAAAATCCTAGGAGACTGACCTCTGTGGATGAGAGGAGAGCCACAAAACTGCATGTAGAGGTGAGATGTCAGAAATCGCAAGACCAGTCAATTTTGGAAAGCAGCTTTCAAGCAGACATCTGTGTTGATCCTGTTGCTTCAACTCCATAAATGAAGATTGCACCACAATCATTAAACTATACACAATCAAACTATCAACCAACAGAAGAGAAAACAACAGACCAAGCACAATATTTAAAGAAGACGATCAACATCACATTTACAGGAGAGAGTAATGAAGATACACAAATAATACTCCATTTATATCATAAGATAAAACGCAACCAGCCATTATTACTGTACAGATAGAAGTAAAAAGTCGGCAGATAGCTGGTACACACCTCAAGCTAATAGAGATGTTATTATCTTTCAGATATTTCATCAGCGTCGATTCTTGGATTGAGATAAGTAGAGGAAAAATTAACCACGGGCAGAGTCGCAGATTTGAAATTATTGATCTAGAAGCCATTCATCTCTAGAAGGTAAGTTCTCCGCTTCACCAATGCTTTTACCGCTGCCCTAAAAGGACCATCAAATGCTCCACAAACAAAAGCCTCGGCCTCCTTCCTACTACTACCACCACCGACATTGCCACTCTCGTACGAAGGTTTGATTGCAACTAGCGTTGCTCCTTGCATTCCCATTCCATTCGGGAGCTCCAAATAAGGGGCATACCTCAGCTTCATATTAGACGCAGGAACTTGAGTCCTATTAGAAGAAGCTGAGGCAGCAACAGGCTTCTCCCTAAACTCCTTCAGCTGCTCGACGCCCATCACAAGAGTTCCCTGCCCATCAGCATCTGTCAATACCAAGCTTCTCAGCGTAGGATGGTCCTTAATTATCGGGCGTAGAAGATAATGCCGTGTAGATGCAGCAATCAGAGAACTAATAGTCCAAACCACCCTAAGCTTAAGCCCTCCGTTTGTATAGAACGACTCAGGTATGCTCCCATTGTCATCTAAACTCGCCTCCTGATCAGATGAAGCAGGCCTATGATCAATTCGTGTCCCACCAAGTATGACACAGTTGTGCAGCGTGCTCCCAAACTCTGCCCTCCATTTCAAGAGAACCCCTTCCTCAGTTCCAACATCACCAGCAGGGAGCTCGATCCTCAAATTACGAACATGTGTGAAATTCTTGAGAACTTGGGCAGGGGAGTGGTGAGAAAGCTGCGGGAATAGAGTTCGGTTCCCTCCATTAGGGTTGCGGAGGTTGTGGAAAGGCTTGAGGAGGGTGAAAAACATGAACTTGAGGAAGTGAGAGAATAGGTTGCGAGGTTTTGGAACCGATGGGTTTAGGGTGTCATCAGGATCTCCATCAACAGTGACAACACGGTCAATCTTGACATAGACATCATGGACGAGGGGGATGAGGGAATTGAAGCGTTTAGAGACCGCAGAGCATCGGCCAAGCGATCGAACATCTGCAACCTTGTTAAGGATGAGGAGCATAATGGAATCCGGGATCTGATCGAATAGGTCCGGTTCCCAGAGAGACGGATCCGCATGGATCCGGGATTTGGACTGCATTTTCTCCTGCTCAATTAGATTGATTGGCTTGATGCGAAACAGATAAGTATTTTTCTTGAGATTTCAGGGATCAAAAGAACCCTCTGAAACTGGTAATCGAGATGACCGAGCTATTCAAATATTGACTGCAACTAAGGAATTAAAGAACGCAGAAGAACCGGTTCAATGATCTGAAGAACAAAAAAAAGAAATGCAATAACATCAGAACAGTTAAATGCTTCAATCTTCTAACCATATGAATTACTAGAACATAAATCAATCAACATCACTCTATTCTTTTTGTAGCTAAAGCCTCAAAATTTAAATTTCTCCAAAGCATATCAGCACAATTGTTTCAGATCCCCAAAAAGACCTCACATTTCTCGAGCAACATCCACAAACCTTAACATAAGTACTTAAAAACCTCAAATTTCCTCGAAATAAACACAAAGAAACAGAAAACCAAAACAACAGGAAACATGTTAAAACCCTAAGTGTTAAATTCCTATATTCTGTAGCTAGACCCAACTATAAATTTCTCTGAAGCAAATCAATACAAACTCCTCTAAAATCTTCCAAATCCCTAAATTTCTCCAGCAACATCAATGATTCACAAACACCAACAGAAGTACTTGAAAGCCCCAAAATTCCACGAAATCAACCCCAAAAAAAAAACTCCACCAAACACAAATCCAAAAGAAAATTTAGAAACCCCAAATGTGAGCGAAAAAGGAGGAAACTTTCACCTCCATATCACCATTTTCCTTCACAATCGCCGGCAATGAAGCTCCTAACCCTTGCACCTCCACCAGATCCAACACACTTTCCCTACCACACTAGGGTTTCAGAACTCAAACCTCTTTGATCTGGATAAAATTGATGTAATCGAGCAGAAATAATTGAGATCAAAATGGGAAATTTTAGGGAAATTTTGGGGATTTTGAGCTCTCTCGCTCGTGATCTCTCCCCGCTCGTGAACTGAGAGGGCCACGAGCGCTGGTGGTTTTAATGATACCGCTTTTGTTTTATCTTTTTCCGCCGTCCGTTGTAACGGCAGAAATAACGGTACCGTTAGTCCGAAGAAGTTAAGAGAGGGGGTTTCAAGGTCAAGCTGTCAAATGGCGGTGGAGGACGGACGTTAACAGAGGGATGATATCTTCACGCTCATTATGTTTTGTTTGTACGCGGAGTTAGATAGCGCACATTGAATGACTGATTCTCGCTTTGGTGGAAAGTATTTGAATCCACCTCGCTGGTGAAAGCCTCATAATGGTGGGGATTTTAAAGATTTCAATTGGAAAACATGGCTTGCAAGTTTGCATTCTTGAAAATATGGCTTCCACTTGATCATTCGGCGGAAGTGGTGGGGCTGTCAAGTGCACTGTCATCAACCAGTTGGTCGATCTTGGGGAGGGGCTAGCCATCCTTGGGACATGCTTTTTTGAGGCCAGTGAAGTCCATGCACATTATCCATTTAGATTTCTTGACTAGCACCACATTTGCTAGTCATTCTGAGTACTAGACTTCTCGGATAAAACCAGCTTTCAATAGCCGATCGACTTCTTTTGCAACCGCCTACTATCATTTTGGCTCGAGATGACTTTTCTTCTGTTGGATCAACTTGCTATGTTGGTTGACGAATAACTAATGAGATATCACTTTTAGGGTGATTCTTGGCATATTCTTAGGTCCCCAGGCAAAAACATCTGCATTGGTGCAAATAAACATGATAATTGATCTTCGTTGCAGCACGGTCAGCTCCGAACTGATTTTAATCTTTTTAGTTTTATCGGGGCCGAGTTGAGCTTCTTTTAGTTCTTCCACTGGAGTGGTTCATTCCCTTTTTTCATCTTTTTATGGGTAGGCTTGGATTCTTTGGTTAGCGTAGTCTTTAAGATCCCTTTATCCTTCATGGAGAGCAGATAGCATGATCTGGCCTCTCATTGATTACTTTGCACAAGGCCGACCCCCTAATGGAGTTGGAATTTTATCATTTGGTGGTAGGTGGAGAGAACAGCTAGGAGGTCGTTCAAGAAAGCTCTCCCAAGGATGACGTTGTAAGCTAATTTAATGTCCATCACAATGAACTGGACCCGAATGGACTAGTGAGGATAATCACAAACTATTATGGGTAGGATGATCAACCATTGGTCAAACCGAGTGCCACGAGAAGCCCCTAAGGGGACTTTGGTAGGGTCGTAGCTCTGATCTATCAACCCCTATTTGGTTGAATGCGTCCAAAAACAAGATATTTTCATAACTTCCAGTATCCACCATCATCCTCTTGACTTGGAATCCATTGATTTGTGCGAAGATGATGATGGGATCATCATGAATATCATTATACCTTTTAGGTCGACACTATTGAAGGCGATGGGCCAATCTCTGCTTCTTCTCGTAGAGATTTACCTCAAGGGCTCGTCGGGGGTACTTCTTCCAAGCACTATTTGACTTTCCTCTTGCTGTTAGGCCACCGCTGATAGTGTTGATGGCGTATTTATCATTGGCTTCTCTCGACTACTTCTTTTGCTGAATCGGGCAAGGCGATCTTGATCTAGATCTCCTCCTCTCTGATTTATCCAAGACTGGCTCCTCTTTGCTACAATTGTTAAGTAATTGCTTTAGCAACCTTCTTTGAATGAGGTTCTTGATGTCTCTCTGCAGGACTCTACAGTCATCGATGTTGTGACCATGGTCCTGATGGTAGCGGCAGTATTATCAAAGGTCTCTCTTGCTAGGGTTTAAAGTTATATGCAGCGGAGGTTTGGGGAGATGCCCTTCCTTCTGGATCAGGAATAATAACTATGAGAGGGAAGCATTGAGGGGGTAAGCGCTAGCCTCCTCATTGCATCTCTTCTCTGATCTCTCCTATTGATTCACTGAATCTGGACTTAGACTTGGATCAACCACCCTCAGCCTTCTTGCTTTCGAAAGACTCAGCTTCAGCAGCTTCCTTTAGGTATCCAGCTTACGAAGGTGATTGTCTTCTGAATCCATATGGGATCGAGCTCTAGCCATGAGTGTAGACAATCAAAAAATTATAAGCCTGAAAACGAGGCTCGCATGACCTCCCAATTGTAAGGGTCTTAAGATTTGACCGAGGTTCGCCTACAGCAGCGAAGCTCTAGTCTCAACCGAGGTTCGCCTACAGCAGCGAAGCTCGAGTCTCAACAGAGGTTCGCCTACAGCAGCGAAGCTCGAGTCTTAACTGAGGTTCGCCTACAACGGCGAAGCTCGAGTCTCAACCGAGGTTCACCTACAGCAGCGAAGCTCGAGTCTTAACCGAGGTTCGCCTACAACGGCGAAGCTCGAGTCTCAACCGAGGTTCGCCTACAGCAGTGAAGCTCGAGTCTCAACCGAGGTTCGCCTACAGCAGCGAAGCTCGAGTCTCA
>JBAKGM010000081.1:14354670-14376055 GCA_037177215.1 Asparagus racemosus | reverse complement strand
GAGAAACGAGCACAAACCCGGTTTCTCCTCTCTCTCTCTCTCTCTCTCTCTCTCTCTCTCTCTCTCTCTCTCTCTCTCTCTCTTGATTAGGTCAGGAAACAATGCCTCAAAACATAGGAGAGGATTAGGTCTTCATATGCAATGGATGGCTGAGATCAAAAGTTGAAAAAATCGAATCAGCCGTCAGTTCTTGACCATCGATGGTGTCGAGCAACCCTCGATGGTCGATGACCCCATCAATAATCTGAACGTCTCCGGACTTTTGCACGATTGATGATCTAAAGAAACCATCAATGGTCTCATGGTCACCGTCGATGGTCAATGTGAACAATCGATGGTCCACAAGCTGAAATGAGCTTTTGAGTTGATTTTCGATCCTTTTCGGCTCATTCTTGTTCCATACATATATATTCATGTACTAGATCATCTCAAATATAGATTAGACTCAAATGAACGTTTGTTATTAATCAAACAAAAGATATTGTACGGACAACATCCTAAAAATCTATATGAAATATAATCATTTAGATATGCATTGTGTTGAAGTGGATATATGAACTCTTTGAATACGGATATCTCATGCAAAGAAGGCACTTCTCTTTTGAGAGTATCATCAATAAAAGTTAAAAATAACAGTGTCCGGTTTCCCAAATCTCTAGAATATGTGGTGTTCTACGGGTACAAATGAATAAGATATGGGCCAAATATAAGATAATCATATATACATCCACTTACTACCATGAATGAAAATACAAATACGGCTATTCATCAGGAAAACTCAAGCATATCTATCAAAATTGAGTACATATATCTACTTATTTGCGGATCTCCTTATCCTTTTGCATACTCAACAAAATTGAAGAACACAAAACCTCTCCAACATGTAATATTGTCCTCCAAAATAGAATGGCTATTTACATATCAACCACATATTGAAGAAAATCTCGTTGCGCCTCCTTAATAATCGCGCGAATAGAGCAATTCCTTACCCCTTAGACTATCACAGGAAACTCAAGAGACAAAAACTGTGGAAAGAAAATGGAGATAAGCATATCATATCCTGTAACGCCCAAAGAAACCCAACAAAACTCAAGTACGATCAATAACAACAGTCTCACTACCAAAAAATTTACAGGAACAATACTTGTTCGCAACGTTAAGATAACAAAATGATTCATGCATAGGAAAATTTCATTCTTTCATCAAAATACTGTACAACACAACATGAACTGAACTACTTGTTCTTTGATGATATTACAACAAACTGATAAAAACGAATCAAAAATACACTGATTTCTATGTCAACTACTCTTGCTGCTTCTTAAGTCCATGTTCAATGAGATCTATCTTCTTAGTATTCTCCTTGTTGATAAGTGAGAGCAACTCCATTGATGATCTTATCTTTTGCATCTGACTGTCTGAAACTTGATCTCTCCTCCTTCCCGGTGATTGTCGTTTTATGTTTGATGTAGTAACTGGAGAAGATTGAAAACATCTTCTCACTCTTGCATTCAGAGACTCGATAGAAGAGTGCAACGCATCCAACTCCACATCTGCGAATCCTTCTGGATTTATCCGGAAAAATATAAGTAAAAGTTTGCAATATGATGGAATGACAAAGCATTGGGGAAAAAAATACGACAAAGGGCTTTTCTATAGGAAATCGTATAGGAAGATCATGACATGCCCAAAACCAATTCTAAATCAGTGCAATCAATAAACGACATCACTACAATTACTCTTAGGGCTTTTTTGTATATGTACCCCTTACATCATTGATGTTTGCAAAAGCAACCCCAAGTCTCAGTGCTTGCAGAACTATCCCTCACTTCATCAACAATGGAAAGAAGAAAAAAAAGCCCCTATCTAACACTGTCAAATGGCTTAGGGGTGTGTCTTGCTGTTTTACCCTTTATTAAATCAATGGAGAGAGAATCCCAAAACCATTTGATAAGTAAACGGAGGGTTAAGTTTTCCAATGTTGATGAATTAGGGGTAATTTTGCAAATAATAAGATTTGAGGTACTGCAAATATGGATGATTTAAGGGGCATATATACCAAAAATAATGTATCAATGCAACCAGACCAGTGCACCAGTTCAATCATCAACTTTAAAATATGTGCTCCAACACTGGTTGCAACTGACCTTACATGATTTTCTACAGAGGGCCCTCGAAAGTACCCCCCTCCCCCTTCCCTTTTCCCTTCTTCTCCCTATAAGGTTCAAGGAATGGGCAGTTGCTTACCGAGTTGGGACTTGAAATCACGTTCGGCTCGTGACAGCGGTTTCTTGTTAGCTCCAGGAAGCATTCTAAAATTTTGCAACCGTTGTTCCAAAAGCTCATAAACCTTGAAAGCCCGACTAATCCGATCTTTTACATCTTGCTCTTTTTCTTCGACATTTAAAAGCAACTGCTTTGCATCATGCAAGCGTTTACTTTGGTTTGCCATTATTGTCTTCTGATAATCTTCATGGTGTTCAAGCTCAACAAAAGCCTGAAAAAACAAAAAGTGAACTTTAGAATAGAAACTTTTGAACTCAGAAAATCTATTGTTTGCCAAAAAGCAAGACATGTTGAGAAATGTTATTTTACAGTGCAACTTTATTTTGCCAAAGCGCCTGCAGTTTATTCAGTTACGTTATGCAACCCAGAACCAATCCTTGCCAAGTTTTCTTTTTTTTTTTTTTTTTTTGGTGGATTTCTGAAATTGATTATTGGTGAGCATGGAAACAATATATCTGTTAGAAGATGCAATAATCATTTAGGTCAAAATGTAAAAGTACAACACAGTCGAAACAGAGCAATGTGAAGATTATAAATCTGAAAACCAGAACGAAAAGTATTGTGATCGATATCGTGGTTTTGTGCTTACATCACTTTAAATTATTGATGAATAGCTAGTTCTAGAAGGTTGTCTATGTATATGAAACAATTAGTATCATTGGAGATCTCATCTTCTTCCTACCACTGGCAATTGGCTATAAACAGTAGTTAACAACAAACTCAGTTTGAGATTTTACCTTATGTGCATACTCCACATAATTTTCATGGAAAAGCTTAATGTACTGATGAAGTATTGATCGGCCTTCAATGGAATCAGCAGTCAAAGATCTACAATTTGTCAATGAAGAAATATCAATAGCCTTTGGACCACTAAGAAGTTCTTTGCTTATAACCTCAGGGATGTCAGCAGTATCTGAAGAACCATCAGTGAGCATATCCGTACGATACTGAAGGGCAGTAGCTTCAGTCCAAAACTTGCTTTCCAGAACTATACACTCATAACTTGAAGTAACTCCAACTACTTTTGAATGTCCACAAGGATCAGCTATCGCAACCAAACCACAAAGAGCTGATGTTGAGCGAGATTCGTCATAACCAGTGGTCAGAATAGGAAGAACCGAAGGTTCTTTTCCTGTCTTGTCTGTTTCACTCAGCAGATTTGAGAATGGGAGAAAATGCAATGATATCAAGTCTATTCCTGCAGGATGTAGACAGTAAAATCTCTCCACTAATAGGGGATCTGGAAAAAGTGCCAATAAACAATTATCTAATGCATATCTTGGCAGAGACAAGTCCACCGTAGCCAACCTAAGCAAAGGAGGACCAGAAAACACAGTTTCTGAAGTATCACTGAGTTTTGAAGACAATTCTTCTAAGTTTGACTCACAGATCATAGCAACGCCTTTTATACGATCATAAGAATCAACACGAAGACGGGGTGAACAACCAAAAGTCCAAAGGGGCTGGATTTCATCGGCCAGGGCATCTATCTGAAGCTGCCCATCACTCCAACCAATCACGAGAACTGAATCTTTGCCAATAGAGCTGTAAAGGAAACTTACTGCCTTTGCTCCAAAATCTGCACCCCTAGAGCTAGAATCCTCACCAGTACATATTTTACCAAGTGGTCCCTGCAAAAGATACCAGTAACTTGTAACTTGCTGACAATGAAATATAATGCTACTACAATGAGCTCAAATTTCAGCTACTATTTGAAGGGAAAACCAATGATGGACAATGGAGGGGTGGAGGACTTCATTCTGAGTTCCTATAGTGGCCAAAACATAATTCATTATGGCATTCAATAAACCGTTGTGAGCTTCTACGTTCAATAGATTCTCATGACAACATTGTTTTATAATGTACTTGTGCTCTTGCAAGAAGTCAAGAAAAGCTTTTTTTTTTTAAATCAACATGGAGAACTTTAATAGCTAAGTTATTATCTAACTCATCTTCCAGATGTTTATGTAGCCTAATTGTTCCTTTAACCCTGTTATCACCATTCTGTAGTAAGCCCATCTTATTGTCTACAAGCCCCATCTCATGCGTGGTAGGTCATTTTTTGCCTAGAATATTTTGTGGTTAGGGTAATCTCATATTTTGCATGGAATACGATGTGGTTATTTCTAGTCTACTGTATATAATGGACATGCTCCAGTTCCCTTGCTTGTGGTCACACAAAAAATATTACACAACCACCTAGGGCATACATCATGAATATTCCATATGCCCAATCCATTCATAGTCATGAATCATCTAAAGCTTTGCCCTTACAGGATGGGTTGTCTGGAGCATTACTTTGACAACATTGAGAAGGCTTCATAGAGAGGTTAACAAGAACTTATACCCCACATGAGCTTATGCATATTCCCAGGCTCCTAGCCCATCTATATCTATACTTGCCACATATAAAGAGGATTGCTATGCCAAAACATTTGGTTGCCTTTTCTGCCCTTTCAAATTGATATTACCAATTATGACCATTTTCAAATGATAAAATGCTAACCCATGCCAAATAACTCTTTGCCCTCTCAACTTTGATAATTTTCAATTAATGCACATTATCAAATTATTAAATGCTAACCCATGTGAAATAAAAAACTCACTATCAAATGATTGAATTAAAAATTCAAATTTAATCATACTTGAATTAGAATTGTGTCAAAAACTATGATTCATACTCCAATTGATTCTGAACTTTATACTCCAAACTTTATTTTAGTCATACAATTGATTCAGAAATGTGATCATTATCAAATGATTAAGCTAAAACTTAAAAATTAAAATTAAATCATATTTGATATAATTAAAATTAAAATTACGTCAAAAAGATTCGTACTCCAATTTATTCTGATTTTTTATATTATAAATTTTATTTTACTCATAAAATTGATTTAGAAAGATAAGACAGTTATGCTGACGTGCAACGCATGTGTACTAACTAGCAGAGTACAAAAGAGGATGTATCCATAAATATATAAACTTTAAAAACTTGGTAGTCGCTAGGCAGATTAAAGGCTAAACGACCAATTTGGTCCCTATGCTAGGACATCATACTCAAATTGGTCCCTCCACTTTCTTTTCTTCTCAACTTTGTTCTTGTAACCCATGTTAGTTACAAACTAAGTGCTTTTTTAACATCCATTAGAAATTGAGTGTTAATTTTTCGTTTATGACCACCTTACCCTCAAGATGTCCTCGTACTTTTGGATCTCAATAAAAATTGGACCTAATAATTTATTATTTTTCTATCATTATGCGCTTTGCTTCTGCGTGTATATGTTGATGACACTTGCAATTATTTTCTAATAGTCTTCCTAACTCTAATGCCTCGTTTAGTATGCAAGAATAGAGTCAAGTGAGAATGGAATGAAATAAGAAGTGGAATTGAATAAATGTGGGAATGGAATGCTCATTCTCATTCTCAAGTTTGTGTGCGATTAGAGAATGAAGTGGGCGTGACAATTTTTTTTATTTTCAATATGAGTAATTAATATGCAATCAAGGCATTATTTCAAATTCTTTATTCCCATTTAAGTGGGAATGCTCATTCCCTACGTTTTATTGCGAATGCTCATTCCCACATAAAGTTGGAATGAATAAGTGAGAACTGACATCGTAGCTTCTAAGTAGGTGTTGTATTGGTACCCATGAATGAGAAGTAAGAATGAGTATTTCATTCCTCCCATTCCAGCAAGCCAAACGAGACATAATACAAGAAGATAAAGTTAGAGATACTGAGTATGAATTAATATTATTCTGATATGCACAGTCTAATCTTGATTATCAATTCTTCTTGTTCTGGTATGTGCATTCTTTATAAAAGGGAGCAAAATTTTATGGACTTGCATAGTTGCCATGATGATGCTGAAGAATTCACATGATTTAATTTTCAATTTTCAAAGATGTTAATTTTGCTAAGAACCTGAACCAATAAACTATAGCTCTAAATCTAATTATTGAAATATAATTAACTAAAGTTTTGAGATGGTAGTGGTTGCAAAGTAGTGCTAATAAGTCTATTCGTTGATCCACATGCAACTCAAGTTCCCCCGGTGGGGCACTATGGACAAGAGATCTAATCCAATCATGCAGAGCTCCTAAATTAAATTGGTTTTCTCGCTCTCTTACATGAAAAGTACAATTGTTACTTTTAGGTATTTTTATATCAAATTTTTGGGTATTTTTGTTTAATTAGTTGTCTTAGGTATTCCTACATCATCGGTTTTTGGGGCATTTTTCTATAACCAGGTTTTAGAAACCAAAAATAAAATTAACAAAGAAACACAATTGATTCATACATAACTTTTAGAGTTAGCATAATACCTTCTTTTCAAGTATTATTAAACAGAATTTTTAATGGAAAGCTAAGATAGGCCTAACTTGATAGCTAATAAGGGGCTAATAAGGGGTACAGGCGAGGACTAAGTTGAGGAGGAAAAAAAAGAAAGGAAGGGGATCAATTGGAACATGAGACCTTAATACATGGACCAAATTGGCCTTTTAGTCAAGATTAAAGCCTTAAGACCAAAGGCAGTACTTTAAATGAAGATTCTTTACAGTCCAGAAGGAGATGGAACAATGTCCATATTTCCACCAGTTACTAACGTTCTAGGTATTGCCTATTCATCTTCTAAATGCACATATGATTCGGGATTAGCATCATCTTTCAACTTATCTTCATGGCATAGTAAAGAAGGTGGAAATCAGTTATGACGAGAAGAGAAGTAATTTGCATGGAAAGTCAAATAATATATAAATTATATCCTATTAGCAACATCTAGTACATATACCAAAGTGACAAGGTAAGCATTGGTAAAAGAACTTTGTTTAACCAAAATCCAAACGAAAGACAACAGAATAATTTGGAAACACACCTGTAGGGCAAGTGATGCATCTAGTGGGGCATATGGATGAGCTCTCAATACTAATTTGTTGCGCTCTGCCAATGATTCGTCTGCTAGCTCTGGAAATGTTGTCTCCAACCAATCAAGAGCCATATTTGAGTTGCTTGCAACAATTGCGTTAGGCGACTTGACTCCAAACACTTTAACATCTTCATGAATTTCCTCTAAGAATTCCCAACTACAGAGACTGCAACAGAAGATATAACAATTTTTTATATAAGTAGGAAGATGTTCATGTTAATGTTCTAGAATGAGACAAATACTTTACTTTCTCATGTGTGCCTAAGTTATACGCAATGATTGCCAATAGTTTTCTCTTGGCTTTTAATGCACAAATCAGCTCCTAATTTTTTGAAAAATCTTATAAAAAGTCAAATGGTCTAGTAACAACCTATAAAAAAATAATAATATCAATGTATGATAATCAATAGTCATCGTAATGGAAAAGAATTAATGAAAAAGAATTAGCTCAAAGTTTAAAACTACAAAGTACCTTCCAAAAGGAATAATGGGACAAAGCACGTAGATGGAACCATCACTGAACAAAACAAAGACCTGGGGAAGCATACAAACTCAGATTATTTAAAACAAAATCAATGTAAAACAATCACACAAACAAATTCTTCCTTCACAAAATTTGAGATTTGAGATTTAATAAAGTGTGGAGTGAATATAAAAAATTACATACCAAATACATTTACAGATTCATCATTTGATGCTAAATTAACAACCTTGTTCATTTTTGGAGTTGGCAAACACAAGTGAAACCAATACTATTAGCATATAGTTATAGTGAGCTAGATTAGTGCAATTGTGTCAAGCAGAAGGCATTGAAGTCAGGTCACCAACTCAAACCCCTTACAACCAAAAGTATTGGGCTTGAGTGTTGAACTAAAATTTCCAATCTGCATCCATTTATCTAGTAAATCAACAAATCATGTGAGCCCACCAAGATTAGGGACTATAAAGCAATTCAAAATTTTAAAACAACATACACACAATACAAGGCTTAAAAGTTGTCATAGCTTGCCGAAAAATATTAATGAGAAGCAAAACGACTTTTATAGGGGCAAGATGTTAAAACAAATTATCAGATAATGATTGCTCCTGAACTTGTGTTACCCCGACACGTCGCTGGAGGAGGTGTAGCCGTGTCGGGTACGTTTCGGTTGCAGTTCCGTACCAAACACCAGGGGCACAAGAGTGAAGATCTTCGCACAAGTGAGAGCAAAGAAAAGGGGGGAAAATGTGGTTACTTTTGCAATAGGGTCCTTTTTTTTGTACCCATTAACCAAACATGCTTCTTAATCTCTCCCAATCGTTTTCCTCTTTTCCTTTCGCTATGCTTCTCTATCCGGCTTCGAACCTATTAACAGAAGCGGCTCTCAATCAACAAAGCACCTCTCCGTCAACTCGAAGACAAAAATAAAAGCCTCAACAGTTGATCGCCGAGGTTCCAACAACAGCAAGGGTCACCTGCGAACAAAGGTAAGCAATTGTTTGATGCTTTAACTTTTCTAGGGTTTTTAGGGTTTTTTCCTAAATTATTTTTTGGGTTTTCTGAATGTTTGAAGAGGTTTTTAATTCTTTGTTGGAGTATTGCTGAACGGAATTGATAGCGTTTTTGAATATATTATTTGAATTTATCTTATCCGGTCACTGTCCAAGTCTAGGGATTTATGGGTTTTTAATTTAGACTCTAACTTCTCATATATAATTGATAAATCAAATTTAGGGATTTTAGTTAGGGATTCAACTGAAGTATGGGGTAATTTAATTGATTGTAAATGGTTTTCAATGCGTATGTATGCTTTTATAGATAATTTTACGTTTCTAAATTGTCGATTGATGTATAAATTCCTTTCTACTTTCTATATGTAATTATCTTTTTGTTGATAATTATAGAGAATTAAATGGAGGCACAAAGTTCACAAAGTGAGCTAGAGGATGATAATGCTCCTCTTTAGAGATATGTCATAAAACTCGGAGAAGCAGCGAGAGGTGGTGGAAACTGGAAATGATAATGCAACTATTGAATTGAAATTTTCAAGAGTTCTCATTCAAGAGTAAGAGCTCATCTCTTAAGAGCTCCATTATTTGGAATCAAGTGGTGCACAAACGTGAAAAATGAAAATATTGTTGAGATGAAAAAAGTGTTGGAGCTAATGGAACTTAAGTTGCAGGCAAAGAAGGGCAAGATTGTTCCATTACCTACATCAAGAATAACCACAACAACCGAAGTTGCTAAGAAGAGAAGAGGTGAGGGGAACACTATGGGATAATCCTTTAATCGTGGAGCCCGAGATCATCTACATTGTCTCATTGCCCGAATGTTTTACACAGGGTTTATCATTTAATTTCAAAGAAATCCATACTTCATCAAATCTTATAAGTATGTCGCAAGCAATTCTATTCGAGGTTATGTTCCTCCCGGTTACAATCTTCTAAGAACAAGCCTCTTGCAAAAAGATAAGGTACATATTGAAAAGTTATTGGAGCCCATAAAGTTAACATGAAAAGAGAAGGATGTCTATTGTGAGTGATGAGTTGTTGATGATCCGACTCGCAAAGAAGGCCTCTCATTAATGTGATGGCGGTGACCAAATACAGGCCAATGTTCTTGAACGTCATCAACACAAATGGGAGGACTAAGAATATGGATTATATAGTCGATATTCTCTTGAAAGCCATTGAAGAGTCCTCATAATGTTGTGAAGGTTATAACTAATAATACAGCAATTTGTAAATCCGCAGGAGGCATTGTAGAAGGAAGACATCCTCATATTTTTTAGACTCAATGTGTTGTCCATACATTAAATCTTGCCTTAAAAAAATATTTGTGCAATAAAGAAAACCGAAAGAAATAATGTAGCGTAAGAGGATTGTAGTTGGATCACCGAAGTTAGCGAAGATGTTATTGTGATAAGAAACTTCATAATGAATCACCCCATGAGATTGTCAATGTTTAATGATCACGTAAAGTTAAATATGTTTGCTATTGCCGAAACTCGTTTTGCTTCGGTTGTTATCATACTACGACGATTTAGGAAAATCAAGCATGGTCTTATGGACATGATCATTAGTGGGAGTTGAGTGTCAATCAAGATGATAATGTTAGGAGGGCTCAATTTCTTAAGGAGAAAATTTTGAATAATATTTAGTGGGATAAAATAGAATATATCATCTCCTTTACTAAGCCAACCTACAACATGCTTCGATCTGCTGACACCGACAAGTCAAATCTTCATTTAGTTTATGATATGTGGGATTCTATGATTGAAAAAGTGAAGAATTCTATTTACAAAAAATAAGGCAAGAGAGATGATGAATACTCATCATTTTATAATGTGGTACATACTATTCCTGTTGATCGCAGGAACAAGAGTAACAAACCACTACATTGCTTGCCTCATTCACTAAACCCGAAGTGAGTATTTTTCCTCAACTAAACTTCTAATATATATCAGTTAGTCTTTAATACTTGATATTGTTTAAGAATGTTTTTTATCTTCTAGATATTATAGTGCGGCTTGGCTCATCGGAGCCCCGAATCGAGTTGCACCACACAAGGACCCCGAGATCCCCAATGAAAGAGCTAAATGCTTGAATACGTATTTTCCTAAGACCGAAGAGCGGAGAATGGTTAGCATGGAATTTGCTAAATTTTCTACTACATGAGATCTATTTGCAGATCATGAATCTTTGGATGATAGGGGGAAAATGGATGCAAAGTCTGGGTGGATTGTCTATGGAATGCTACACCAACATTACAAGAGTTAGCAATAAAGTTGTTCGGCCATCCTTGTTCCTCTTCTTGTTGCGAAAGAAAATGGAGCACTTATAAATTTATTCATTCTCTAAAGAGGAACAAGATGACTCCATAACGAGCGGAAGACATGATATATGTTCATACAAATCTTCGTCTTCTTTCAAGGAGATCCTTAGAATACTCTAGAAAAGAGATAAAGATATGTGATATAGCAGGTGACAACATTTTAGAAGTTGCAAACCTTTCTCTTAACGAGCCAGAGCTTGAGGTTGTTGTATTTAGTGGGATACAGTTCTAACTTTTGGGAAATGCTAGTAAGTTGTAAATTTTTGGAATATAGATCTAACTTTTGAAGATATATTTGCAACTTTAAACAATATACTTGTAATATTTTGAGAGAAGCTTGTAACATTTTGGGATATAGTTCTAACTTGTGAATGTATGCTCGTAACTTTGGACTCATTTAGCGAGGTAACTTGTACTTTTGTATACTCAAGATGAAAGTACAGGAAAATTGGAATTTGATATTATCTTCAAATCAAGTATATTTATTATTGATTACACAAGTTAAGGTTACAGAACATACAACTTGATCTATTTTTCTCTATATTTATCTTCTATTTCTTTTCTTTTTTATCATCATTGTCTTCAATTCTACAAAAGATCATTACGCTCCCCCTCTATTAATTCACACATGCAACATGCATTTTACTTCCTCATTTATAATCTACACTTTACATAATAAAAAAAGTACGAAAATGTAATAGGTATTTAATTCAAAATTGATCTAAAGTGAATTATTACTTTCAAATAAATAAATAAATATATATATGAAAATAATGTGTATAAAGTGGCGGCTCATTTTGCTAAATGAGCTACCAAAAGATAGCCATGTGATGAGGCTCACCTTAAAAGTCACATCAAAATGTGTGGGACTCACCACGCTATCTCTTGGTAGCTTATTTTGCTAAATAAACCGCCACCTCATAACCATCATTCTCTCACTCCCCCTCTCCCCCGTCTCTCTATGTATATATATTCCACCGTGTCCCCGTACCCTACATTTTACAAATTTGCTATCTCGTACTCGTAACCGTATCTATGCAACATTGTCCTGAACAAATTAGTTTGAAAGACAATAATACAGAGAAGAAATATACTCACAGAAAATCGATCCCACAAATGTTGACCTCCAAATGAGAATGCCACAGGGCAGATTGACACAGCATTTTGAGAACTTCCAAGTTCATATGGCTGCAGATAAAACTCCTGCTCTGGTCGCTCCAAATCAGATGAAAAATCAAATAATCTGCAAAAAGAAATGTTCAAGCTTCATTATAGGGTTTGAAGAGGGGTTTTTCATCTCAATTTATTCTTTTCCTCTTCAAATTTTCTTCAACGATAAGTTGACTTTTTTCATATTGTAGTCTTCTCCACCCTACAGATCAAGTGTCACTTAGTCTAAATTACACCTTTTCCTAAAGGGTTTCAAAACTTTGAAAAAATTCACATTCCCTAGTACATTTTGTTTATCTTACTTTTCCTTGTAACATATTAATAGTTATTTGATTTTATTTGTTTCACTATTACTTCTTTCACACTACCTCACCCCAACCACCCACCATCTAGGAAGAGAACATAAAGAATCTCCTTGGGACCATTCCTTCAATCCAAATATAAGATTTACTTGAGTGTGTGTGCATGTCAGCATGTGCGCCATTGGCTGGTTCATGGGTGGGTGCGGGCAGGGAAGTTTGTGTGTGTGTGCACATAAAAGTTTATTTTATCAATAGTTGTATGTAAAATACAACAAACTCCAAAAGTACAAATGAATAGCGTTAAAATGTTCGAAGATGTATAATATGAAATGGCATGCACAACTATGCTGCTATGAGATGAAATTACGAATTATAATAGCTTTTGACATGGAGAGGCCCAAGTTTAACAGAAAATGGGCTATTCAGTTATCAACTTCATTTAAATAATCATGATGTACCTTAATACCGAATCCGAGGATAAAATGCCCACGTGACTACTTCCATAAGGGTGCCATGTTACTTGTAAAATTTGTAAGCCATTATTGTGAGCAGAGAAAATTTGAGAACAAGCATTGCTCGTCCTGTAAGAATGAAAACCTTTTTATCAGAAATAGATTAAATTCCAAAAGGAATGACTGAATTGCAAGCCCTTAATGATGCTGAAGCTAGGGTACACAAAAGATAGAAGAAAATAATATATAATAATAATACTTACCAATCCCAAGGAAAACATATCTCATCTTACAAAATTATACTGTCATAAAGAGTAGAAAAGGGGGAAGAACTAACTTAATTCATCTCAAACCAATATGTACTGTGTTTTACGCATGTACATGACCAGCAAAGTAGAAATGCCTTGATAAACAATGCTGTAAAGCAACTAATAGCAAATTATGAAAAGAAATCCAAGTGATCCATGGCATGAGAAAAACCAATTAACAATAGAGGGAATGCTTTGGTGCTCCTATAATAGGCTTTTTTAGAAGTTTTAAATAAAAGAAAATTGAAAATGGGCTAAGATATAAGAAGGGTGTTTACGCCCTTTCCCCTTTTTCTTCTAAAACAACTACTTCTCACTGTGTCGTCACCGTCTTCAACACTTTCTCATATAAACTTTTAACAATGAAATCTTTAGATCTGTCCAATCAGGAACCCAAATAGAAAAGGATGTTTGCGTACACAATTAAACACTTCAAATTTCTTATTCTAGAGGAGCATAACTTTGGGAGAGTGGGAAAAAATACATCTTTTTTGTAAAATACTTCTTCAACATCACAATCCTAAACGTTCTTCTTTAATCCAGGAAACTCATTTAAAGTAGCCCATTGAAAAACCATGATGCAACAATGAATTACGCTTGAGATTCAACCAATCAGAGAGAGAGAGCGCACATTGTTCACTGAATAGAAGAGGGCGAAAATGGATTTTAGAGGATTTTGAACAAAGATGCAGATGAGACGGTCGAGATTGCGCTCGTCGTCTAACTTTGAGAGGCCGATGGGGGGAGGAATCGGTGTTGAATGGAGAAGTTGTCGAACTTTGAGCGGGAAATGGGGAAGGAATCGCGCTGAATGGAGAAGATGATGCCCAAAATAAGCCTTTTTATCTACCCCTAAAACTTAAATAAATTACTATTTTGGGTGTGGAACTTCAAAAAAACAGAATAACCGCATTAGCACGAGAGATAGAGAGCATAAAATGCGGAAACTATTTACTAATTGTGCCATCGGTACTGCAAAAATTATTTTTTGGAGTACCAAAGCTGTTGGCTTAACAATATAACCGGCTTAATAAGTGCTGATTTAGATAATTACACAATTACATAAGTATAGCATTGTTGTATAACTGCATTGAACTATATACTCTTCAAACATGTGGTCCCCCTTGATAATGATCAAGCTTCAAGGAGCTTAGGCAGCATATTGTTTCTCAGTTTAAAACAACAAAAAGATGCATTAACAATTTGGATGCCCAGGAAGATTATAGTAAAACTGGCATTAAGAACAGATTACAAGAACCACTGTAAGATATATATACATAATGAAAACAAAAAATATTATCTCTACAAGTATATCAGCAAAAATGTCAATATATAAATATAAACCATTTCATATCGAGCACTCCAGAGAGCAAATGTCTATAGAATCACGCCTGCTGAGTATCTTTACTTCTCAAGTCACAAGGTTGACAAATATATCACAAGTATATGGGAACTAAGCACTGGTTTCATTTTCATAACGTATCTGCTTGAAATCTCTAATTTTTTCTTGCCTCAATTCAATGGTTTTCTAATCATGTAGCTATGCGCTAACCATGTAGAATTTTTAGCCTTATTTACTGAATACCCCTC
Organism: Asparagus racemosus; assembly: GCA_037177215.1. NCBI lineage: Eukaryota > Viridiplantae > Streptophyta > Magnoliopsida > Asparagales > Asparagaceae > Asparagus > Asparagus racemosus. The sequence continues at coordinate 14,361,205 of JBAKGM010000081.1, read as the reverse complement.
CAATCAACATTTATGCAGACAAATATCCCTACTGAAGTAGATAAACGCCTAAAAATTTGTTTTTTTTAGGGTCCTTAGTCCAATTTCCCCATTTCGGTTTTCTGTTAGGATCCATTTAGTCCCACATTAATTAAAAGGGTAGTAACATATGGGTTAATACGAGATTTGTGCTTTTCGGGGTGAGTTCTCCTAGGACTCTTACAAATAGTATTAGAATCATCCACATCTTTCCAAATGCAAGCGAGCCGACATTAGTCTAGTACAAAACCAAAGCGTGGGCCCAGGCCAAGGATTGCATTGCTCAACAGGACTATTAGCTTACATTCTCTTTCTCAAGGAATTTAATTTTAGTATTTAAGCATTGATTAGAGCTTAAAATGAGAAAAGCAAGTTCCACCCCGCCCAAATCAAAAACTCTAATCTCAACCTAAATTCCCAAACTTGGGATTCCTGGAAAATAAGTAACTCAACAGCTTGCGATCTTCATACCTGTAGGTAATCACGCTACCATTTGAAGAAGCCTTTTCATACAAATTCATGAAATAGACGCAATTACGCCCATAAATAACCAGCGACGATCCGTCCTCATTGAGCGAAATCCGATCAACAACCGATCTTATCTCCTTATCGGGCATCAAAACCTCGGACGGCGACGCGGCGAGAACAACGTCACCATCTTCAACCTCATCAGCATCCTCGCCGGCGAATCGAAGCGAGAGGCGGTGTATATGGCGGGATCGCGGGTCCCACAAGTAGAGGCGGGATGAGGCGGCGTCCCAGGCCGCGATGTTACCGTTTCCGCTGCCGAGAGAGGCGGCGCCGCCGCCGGTGCTCTTGAAGACGGGGTGGTCCTTCAGTGGGGCCCAAAGGAGGTCTAGGGTTTTGGATTTGGGGGTCGAAGGGGATCGATTTCCACCTCCCATGGCGAAAAACCCCCTAGAATCTCGGTGAAGCGCGAAAATACCTCAAAAATTCCGTTTTTGCCAGCAAATTCTAAGCTAACGTATATCAAATTGGGGAGTAGGGTTTTATGTCTAGTTCTGGAGTCGAAGGATTTCGAAACTGTCGAAGAAGGGTTTTGGGCTGGGGCCCGTGGGTTGGAGATTGGGCTGGGCTTTAAAGAATCGAATGAAGATTACTCTAAGTCCAACTTATATCCTTGATATGTCAAATAATGTCCAGATCAAAGTTTATCATGATAGAAAATAACATTGAAGGTCTAAAGGTGGAGAAACCAATGTTTTGGTGAGTGAAGTTATACCAACAGATGACATTTCAAAAGTAACAAATTCAAAAATTTACGAATTAGCAGAACCGTTGGCTATCCGGATGGTTGAGAGGTTTTAATATGGCTCTCCAGATCTTAGATTCGATTCACATATTTAAAAAATTACAAATTAGAAAAAGTTATATATATGTATGTGTGTGTGCGCGCGCGCGCGCGAGATTGAATGGACTGCCTTTATACCACATGTGTATTCAGATACCTACATTTGCGGGCCTACACTTCGTTTCTCTAGGCCTTTTGTTTATGTTTGGAGGGGACATTTTTCATGTCTTGACAAAGTATTGAGTGGACCAGATTGATAGCATTAAATATGTAAAGCAATATTAATTTTTGGATCGGTGCACAAGTCATAAAGCAAATGATTCAGGGGTTTACATTCCTTTTGTGCGCATTTGATATCATGAATTGAATCCGCATAATACGTTCTCTATAATTCATAGTTAGTTTGTCGTCTTCTTGTTGGAGTTGTCATGTTTTTTTTTTAATTTAATTATTGTCAATTTAGCAATATGGGGAATAGTGTACTGACCATGTATGTTCACTTTAATTGCCAGAGCATATTTGAAAAGGTAAGCTTTTCTCTTGGCTTGGTCCTTTCTAATTAATAGGTCTCGGTTCGTCAGCAGACTTTACGGATATTACATCTCGATAAGATATAAGCAACATCACTGCCCTACAAGAAAATTCTAAAAGTGATTTAAGTTCAAAAAACGATCAATCATTTTGCAGCTACCTCTATTCTTTTACTCATAAGATTAATTGACTCTTCGATATGTTGTCAGCGTCACACTAACTTGAAGGATTAAATGTTTGGAGTTTGTCAATGCCGTAGAAGAATCAACATTTGGAGAAAATTATCAAGTGGTCTCTACAAATGGTTATGTGAACGATTGAGGCTTAATTCTGGCATCAGCCTATGTATCTCTATGACTGTTTCTATACTCATTTTTGTTTTCCCCCACCTTTCTTTATCCTTTTTTTTTTCATTTTTACTATTTTTTCCTAATTAAAACAAAGAGTGTTGTAGGATTTATATATACCTAGAATTTATAACATCTCTTTACCCCCGACATGTTAGCATACAAAGCCTTGTATGTAAATGAGAATAGATTTACCACTATACAAACCACTAATAGTGGGACGATAGATAACCCGATAGTTGGGAGGTTCCAATATGACTCCTAGATTCTTGGGATGGGGTTCTGTTATCATATAAATAAGTAAATTAAAACCCACTAATGTTTACCTTATGCTTACTGTATTTGTACCTATCACCATCTCTCCAGATTTTCACAGCTCATAAATCTCAAAAAAATGTTCAACAAAAGCGCACAATGAACTGTCCCCTTGCAAGCATCTAACACAGACGAACAAGTGCTAGTTGTTAACAATGTTTGATGATCTATACACGTTATTTTCCCCATAGATTGTGATGTCACGCGGAAATAATGTGATATAAATATTTCCTTGCTCTTAATTCAGAGAAGACTTCAGGTTTTTTCTTTTTCCTTTTTTCTTTTTTCGGGTAACTTTCAGGGTGAAAAGTAATTTATAGTCACATAAATCTACTAAAATGGTACAGATAAAATCAACTTCATAGTTTACCTCCTCAAACTTCGAAGCTCTACATCCTTAATTACAACAAGGTCCTAGAATACATCATGTGTGCCCATATTACCCCTTCTTTTAGCAGATCCTATAACTACAATTTTTTTTTAAAAAATATGATTCATGCGAACAAATGGGCTTACACAAGAAAGAGAGATTCTACTCGTCCACGTAACAAATTTGCATGATTTTACTGCAATAAAAAAATTTAGAGGATTCCTGCTCGTACCCCACTGTCAATCTGCAAGACCAAGTTCCTGTCAATTATACTCAAATTCCCCAAAACAAATCAATTGAAAAGTAAAAACATCTCCTTCTTTACTTCATCAATCTAATTATTCTCCACAACTCCCTCAAAAATCAAATCGAAAAAACAACAATTGTGTATCTCTGTATAATTACAAACTCAATCCCAACCCCAAGAGACCCCTTTATTTATTCACCAAATCTTAACCCTAGTCTTGCAACTCTTGGACACAATCTTTGCCCCTCTCCCCAGCTTATCCAAAACAACATCACACTCAACCTTCACTGTAAATGTCCAGCTCCTAACCCTGCCAACCCCGACCCTAACGGGCACCTTCACGTCGACAACCACGGGCACGCGCCCGCCCCTCTCCTCCTCCTCCATCTCCCTCCTCATCGCCCCCGATACCCTGATCCCCGAACCCTTCAACTCCGTCTCAAACACCGTCACGTTCCTCGCTCCCTGCTTGAAAACAGGCCAGGAGCCGCGGCACAGGTTCAAGTCCCTGTAAGCGGCCACAACGTCGCTCCCCTCGCGGTACTCCAGCTCGATCTTCTTGTTCTTGTTGTGGGCCCGGATAGTTATGTTGAACTGCGGGGACAGTGTATTGCCGGCCTTGATGTTATCGTCGAAGCCGGAGATGGAGATCTTGTCGAGGGAGTAGGAGGGGAGTTTAGGCTGGAGGACGAAGTAGAGGACTGGGGCGGTGACGGCGAGGAGGAGGAGAAGGGACAGGATAAGGATGAACGTGCACGCGAGGCAGCGGAAGCAGGGGGAGCGGCGGCGAGAGGAGGAGCGGCGGGTGTAGGATTCGAAGAGGTGGGCGTTTTGGGGTGGCGGGAAGCGGTAGATTTGGTCTTTGGGGATTTGAATCACGTAGGTGCCGGATTTGGGCGGGTTGGAGTTGGGCTGGGCCGGGTCGGATTCTTTGGGGTTGGGTTCGGCCCCTTCGGGTTGTGGGTTTGTTGGGTGAACGCGGTCGTCCATTGTTGATGCAGTAGGAGCAGAGGAAGAATGATAAATTGATCTGCGATGCACAAATTGAGAAATTATTAGAACGATATTGACAAATAATTAGATGATATCATTAATTGTAGGGAAAAGAATTCAACGATTTTGATCTATTGCATTGAGAAAGTACCCAATTGATCTGAACCACGATACTTAACGGTGCACCAGAGAAATATTCAACACTTGATATAGTTATTTCATTAAACCTTAATATCATGGACCAAGTCACTTCAATATATAATCAATACCCCCATTTCATTATTGGTACATAAAAAAAAATTTATCTTGTATTAGTAGATTTATGAGGTTTATGCATTGAATGAAAGATAGAATGGCGCACCAAAAGAAAATCTACAACTAGCTGAATTTGGAATCACTAAATATTTTCACTAAAAAGAACATATCAAAAGATTTTTGTTCGATAGATAGTCGATGCGTCAAGATTCAAGAACTAGCTGTGATGAAAACAGACCACCACCAATTAATCAAACATTCTTCTTTTATCCATTAAACAAAGACCTGGATAATTTTGAGGGGTAAGGAGACTAACCTCAAAGAGAACAAAGGGAGCCCTCTTCTTCTTAGTGATTGCTCATTTGCTTCGCTAGAGAGATGAAGAGAAATGGGAAATGAGGAGAGAGAGAGAGAGAGGAGAGAGAATGGCTTGAAGAGGCAGCAAGGCCTAGAAATAGAGCACTAGGAAACACCGCGTTTCACACGACAACACGGACGAGTCCAAATCTCTTGAATTAGTACTTAATAAATTTATGATTCAGCTAATCACAGATTAATGCATCTATATTTAGCCACTTAAAAACGACTAATTTGACTCGTTAGTGGTTACCCTACCAGCTTCTAATTGATAATTGCTTTTCTAATCCCGCGGCGTTGATTGAATATGATGAAGGAGATTTTTCTGATCATCGATCGCAGCCGTTGATTTATAAAAATTAGCCGGCTGCGGAAACCTCGTCCGGTTTAGATTTGGTTGAAGCTTTGGTTGCACACGGGTTTGCCTGGTCAAATCCTGATGGCCACGTAAGATTAGCCCTCGAATTTTTTTTTTTTTTTTTTCCGATGTGGTTCTCTATGATTTTTATATTATCAGATATGAACAGGGTGCGCAATATCATGTACTTTGATTATACCTTGTAAAAGAAAACATTTTAAGTTGAACATATATAAGGATACATTACTTAAATTTACTGAATTAAGGTATACGATGTGCACGTAAAAATATTAGAAATATCCGTACTTATCCGGATCCAATATTAACATGTCTAATAAATATCAATTAATCAGAGTTCAACAGCCACACTTTATCCACAATTTTTAATTGAAAAATAAAATTTGTTGATTTTTAGTGTGAATATTTGTACTAATCGATTGCGTTATTGACACCATTAATTTTTTTTTTTAAAAAATCAGATTTGATTTTGAATCTGAGACCTTTGTAATAGTGTAGTCACAGAATGAGCTACATACGTTGCATAGTTTCTGATTGGTAAAGGATGCTGTCTGTGACCACGTGGAGGCCCTAAAAGAGATTGATAATACCCTATAAATTCAAATTTATATAATTTGATAGAATATAACATAATTCTAAGGGTAAATATCACAAAGCCCCCCTAAAGTTGGGCACATTATGTGAAAAACTCCAACTTTATAAATGTCACTTAACTCCTCAAACCTTTCAAGCTTGTCACAGGACCCACGAACTTAGAGCTTTTTCATATTTACTCCCCAAATGTACTAAAATACCCCCAGACCAAAAATTTGCAAAAAGAAAATAAAAAAGATTATAAAGTTAAAAGGGAGAAACTGGACGTCCAACCTAGGCAAACAGGAGATGAATGGAGGAAAACGAATTCTAGAGTTATAAAAAAAAAAGGATAATAAAGATTTTTTTTTCTATTAGGAGATTTACTATTTAGTCATTCAATAACACATGATTTTCATGTGCAACATCAAACCTAGTGGTAATACATTGGAGGGTTATCTGGCAAAATTTTAGGATGATTAAGTGTCATTTTCGAGGTGCATCTCAAAATTGGCCAAATGAAAGTTTTTTTTTTTGGGATTATCTACATCCAATATATTGTGGTATGATGTAATTACGCGAGTGACCTTAAGGTCACTGGCTGAACTATACTTGTAGCCTTCAGTAATACTAAGATTATTGTTATTAGAGTTATCAGTGTAGTCTCATCCAATAACATTAGGGTTATCCTTGGAAAATATAGATACATAAGCCCTACGGTCAATTGTGTAATTACGTTATACCATTTTATATTAAGATAAAAGTGTTAGATTTAAATCTAATTAAATCTATTTGTGGGCACATATGTTATATCAATGTGTAATTCTATCACTTAAGGAAA
>JBAKGM010000081.1:14329276-14347639 GCA_037177215.1 Asparagus racemosus | reverse complement strand
ACCTTGCAAGTGATCCAGACACTTGTCTGTTCTAGTATGCAATAAGAATCTGGTAGTAAGTGAGGTCTTTATATAGTGAATAGCTTCTAGCCTGCTGTTATGTGATGCAATAAGAATTAATGTTAGATTTTGATTCTACCTTTTCGCTCTATGCTTTGAAATAAGTCACTCTATGCTTTGAAAAATCTTCAAAGTTGCAGTAATCCTATTGTTATCAGCCTTTCCGCATACTTACAGGTTTCTTATGCTCTCTACCACAGTAGTAGATGTCACAGTATATTTTAAATACCAGCACATCATCTCATGACTATTGTCAACAGTCTCGTGTATATGAAATAAACGTCAGAAAACCTTCTTCATCTTGCTTTGCTTAACAGTAGATATAGATTCATATGCAAAAAGATCTGAAACAAACCCTCCATGCTTGATCAGAACACTATGATCGAAGATGGAACATGATACATGAATTTCTGGTGAGTATAGCCATAATGAATAAATGCCAAATAGATCTGAAACAAACCCTCCATGCTTGATCAGAACACTATGATCGAAGATGGAACATGATAAATGAAATAGATCTGAAACAAACCCTCCATGCTTGATCATAACACTATGATCTGAAACAAACCCTCCATGCCACATTCATATTATTCTTTACCAATTATATATCCATATTTGTCAGAGTGGCATGACATATATATTACTGTAAATGCCTCATAATGAATAAATGCCTCATAATAAAGTTGACCAAACGCAATAGAATATACCAAATAATACAATCGTAATTGCAGCATAGGCTAATTGATGAAGTTTCTTATGACCCAATAATACAATCTTACACCCTACTTAGCATAAACCCAATAAATATACCAAATACAAATCCAAGAAAAATACCAAATAAAAGAACAAATACAACAGGCTTCAACAAATCCATAATATCAATCTCAATCTTTCTCTTTTCCCGCACTTCTCCACTTGATACGGCTCTTGAAACTTGCGGCATCACGCTCGACTGCTTCGTCTGAACAACCTTTGCCTTTGAACCTTCAAACTCCTCCTCATCAGACACCCATTTGAAGAATCCACAGTTGTTAACTTTCCAATTAGCGCATCCCAAGAACAATCGACCAGGGTTCGTCATAGTTCCAGATCTGGTGAGTATAGCCCTCCTCCCGCAATGACACAACAGTCCATGACGAGTGCTTGAAGATGACTCCATGATCCACGTCTACAGATACGGCAGTTTGCACATTCATGGAAATTGAAAAATAATAATTGGCAACAAAGGAAACACTACCAATTAGATATCTACATGACCAACATAACAATTTTGGTAACTGTAGCGTCATGTCCTAGGGGATATAGATATTTATTATTCGTATGTATATCCTATTGGATATAGATGCAGATATATCTACGGATGCATGTATCATTTTACATCCCTACCAATGAGTTTCTTTGTTTCAGAGCTAGAGACAACATCGTACATAACCAAGAAATCATATTAGAATCTGATCAAGTGCTTGCAACTCACATAAAACCTAACTGACTCAGCGAGCAGGACTGTCTCAGGGAGAAAACAGTTTTCAAATGTTCAAATGGTGAAAGCAATAACTGGGCATGAACTTCAAAATGGAGATTTATTATTAAGAGGTCAAAACCTTGGATACATATTTCACCCTGAGTATGACAAACCATGTGCATATAAGTCAATGTTATTTATCAACAATATGGATTTACAACGTGAAACTAGTAAAAGAAACACTATAGCTCAAGTAAAATAAAATATCCCTAGTAAGTGATATAAATAGATACTCGTCGACATATTTGCAATTCTTCGTCAAGAAAGCGGAAAAAGAATATGCGCATGACATGGATTAGACACATTATAAAATTTGAAATATCTAATATTTGAAATATCTATAGGAGAATTCACAAATATCCACTAAATATCAGACGGTAATCACAAATAAAAAAGAAAGCTGTGACCACAGTTACACTGAACAATTTGTCTATTTGGAAGAAAAGAAACGGGAACATACTTTTCCACATAAGCAAGTTGATATTCAGGTATCGTGCATGAATATCAACTCACATAAAACCTAACTGACTCAGCGAGCAGGACTCTCCCAGGGAGAAAACAGTTCATAAATGTTCAAATGGTGAAAGCAATGACTGGGCATGAACTCCAAATTGAAGCATTGTTATTAAGAGGTCAAATCCTGGATACATATATCACCCTGAATATGACAAACCATGTGCATATGAGTCAATGTTGTTTATCAATAATATGGATTTACGACGTGATAATAGTAAAAAAAAAACACAATAGCTCGAGTCAAATAAAATATCCCTAGTATGTGATATAAATAGATACTCGTCGACATATTTGTAATTCTTCGTCAAGAACGCGGAAAAAAAATATGCTCATGACATGGATTAGACACATTATAATATTTGAAACATCTATAGGAGAATTCATGAATATCCACTAAATATCAGACAGTAACCACAAATAAAGAAGAAAGCTGTGACCACTGTTACACTGTACAATTAATCTATTTGGAAGAATAGAAACAGGAACATACTTTTACACATAAGCAAGTTAATATTCATGTATTGTGCATGCCAGAAATAATTTAAGCACAAAAGTTCAGGGATCTGGATCCTCTCCAATTAGGTGGTAATTGAAGAGGGTCAAATTCTCTCAATCCTTATCGTCTATATCACTTTCAGCGAATGAGATCACACCATGTAAGGTCTCCATTGTTATTTTGAAAACCACTTTGATCTTGAAAACTACTAGCAAACTTGAAAACCACTACAGTCAAAACCACTAGTGAAAATATTACGTGGCGCGATCTCATCCATTGGAATTGAGACAGATGGTAAGAATTGATAGAATTGGACCCTCTCCAATTAGCACCTCATTGGAGAGGATCTGAATCCAAACTTCAGAGTTTCAAAACTGGACATTTAGAGAAGTTCTCAAAAAATATGGATGGAATTTAATTTGGTAGAGGACCTGCCAAAATTGATGGAACAAAATATACATGAAGTTTTAGGGTATTGATGTTTGCGTAATGATACTTTCAGATCAATGAGACCTTATGAGATTTATCTTTGACACAGATATACAAGGAGTAATATGATTTCCACAGACAGAACAAGCGAATTTAAGGAAAATTATGCAATGAATAAAACAAGGAGAGAGAAGAACCTGTGCATTCAAAAATTCTTTCCCTTTTGCGGTTATATCTCTAAACTTGCTCAAAATAATTTGAGCTACAACAGAATCTAAGTTTGAATTATAATCACCAGAACTTTGCGATATTCTTCATCTTTCCAAGGCCTTTAGAGCTCCCCTTTACCTTTACCTTTACAGATCCATTTGAGGTGTTATCACTTTGTTCAATACTCGATACACTATCTCCAATACTTCCATCAGCAGCTACGTGATTATCCTCAGATAAACCTTCATTAGGCTCCTCAATACCAGTCAAAGCCGAAGAAGTTGCAGCTTGTTCAATTTTGGTCTCCTGCTCATCTTCAGGAATTGATGGCAAATCCGCAATATTTAATAGTTTATCACCAGCTTTATCAGATTGCAATATTATTGGCACCTCCCTCGGTGTCAGTGGTTTTCCAGTTGAAGTATTATTGATTATTTCATCTCCTTCATTATCATTATCACTCGAACCCACAAACAAAGGTGAGGGAAGGACAAATTTTGGAAGCACAGGGGACATTGGATGAGCAAAATCTTCACTGATTCCAGGTACTTCAACTTGGAGGACATCCTGTTCCTTGATTTCGTTTAACTCCCTTGATCTTGATTCGATCTCATCTACGAAAGATAAGCTCGATGGTGCTACCCAAATACCTCTGTCTTGTGAAGCTGTTTGGACCCCTGCATAGTAGAAATATGAATCAAAGGTTTAGATGATAAAATATTGGATTTTGTAGATATTAGTCCTCAAATCTTCAATCAATCCATACTAGTCCCTCAAATCTCTGAAATTGCTGTAATTTGGTCCCTCAATTACCAAAATATCCCGCTTATGTTTTTATAAACTGTGGTATTTGGGCGAAAACATATGTTGAGGGGTATTTCGTTAATTGAGGGACCAATTTGCAAGACACCTAAAGCTTTGAGGGATCCATGGGCAATTTCAACAGTGTGAGGGACTAATATGGAATTATTGAAGACTTGAGGGACTAAAATCTAAAGAACCCTAAATTTTTTATCTTCTAAGCTTAGGGAGTAAAATTATCTTACCCTCAAATGGTAAAGCATCATCATCGTCATGTGTGGAACTGTTAGAGATGGATTTTGCAACTGCAGAAGGACTAGAATCATATACCGGATCAATAACTTCACTGTCAATAATCATCTCAGTTGCCCTTGTAGACTCATGATTCATTTCAGAGCGTCCTTCTGATGCAGAGGAGCTTGAATCATCGTATCTCTCTTCTATAACCTCTAATTTCTCAGCGTATAAATCGGGTAAACTATATTCACCTTGTCTAAGCTCCATTTCAACTGCATCATTAGAAGCATTAAAACCCATGGTTATACCTTCATCACCCCCAATTTGCTCATGAGGGGCATCAACAGAATCAACTTCCTCGGACGATTGACTATATCTCTCTACAGGTTCTACTAGCTCCTTGTGATCGTCATGATCAATATCCGACGAATTTGTGTCAGATTCATGGGCAGAACTAACCGTTGGAACAAATCCTGGACCACCTGAATTAATTCTATCAGCAACAAAAAATGGTTTAAAAAAAGAACCATGTTCTTCTTGCTTAATACCCGCAGAAGATGGTGCGCCTATGGAGAAAGGCACAAATTCTTGGCGCACAGCAACTCTGTCGAGGCTACTATTTCCTTCTTCATCATTAGGAATATCAAATGGATTTCTTCTCGGTTGCAAAACTGAAGGGGCTGAACCGGGAACAAGGGGCAAACCTGTAATTTCCTCTTCACAGAAAATATCAAAAGGGTTTCTTCTCGGTGCAGATATGGGTGGTATCTGAGAATTATTTGGCACGGGATCATCACTATCAAAATCTATTAAATTTCTCTCAGCATGAAAACTAAGAAATTTCCTTGCCTTTCTTTTTGCAATCAAGTTCTCCAACCTCTGGTTCCTTTCCAGTTCAGAAGTCCCAAGATCCATGAGATTCTTCTGATCATCGGCAGTCCACTTTAACACGACTTCATTGGCATCATCTTTCTCCTCCTGTGCTTCATCTTCTTCTTCATCTTCTTGGATTTCAGTTTCGTCCTCAATGCTACCATCCTCAGATTCTTGATCCTCAGAATCTCCACTAGAGGCAGCATCAGAATTATCAACAGATCTTGCAGTCTGAGGATCATCAATATCTAAAAGTGGGTGAAGCTCATCAAGCATAGGACCGATATCAGACCCGGATTCTGAATGATCAGATTCAGATTCAGAAGAAGAAGAAGAATCATGATCTTTCCTCAAGTGTGCTGCATGTTTTGCCACATGGTTCTCCACTGAGAAACTCTCATCTTCACTAAAACCAGTTTGAGAATTTTTCGATCCCTTGATATTTCGTACCTCTTCTATTTCAGGAAGATTAGGATCTGCGTAAAGGAGAAGAGTTCCAAGAAGAAGGGCAGTGCAAACAACAACGGGGGATGAATAAAGAACAAAACCAAATACAGATGGAAGATATCTATAGAGTAGAAGCAAGAAAAATGCCGTGCCCCAAACAAAAGGATGATCACGACTCGATATGTAAATACTTCTCATGGAAAACCATAATATTTGTCTGAGAAGTACTATGATTTTCTTTGCTTCAGATGCCATGTCTCTTATTTCCCTTTGTTCCTTTTGGCAAAGAAAATTCTGCAAAAGAGGTAAATACAACGTCAAATATTTTCTATAATAATGTAAACTAGGAATATAATGATTAAGTTCTGCAAAGAAAAGGTAAATGAAGGAAGTAAAAGAAAGACCTAAGTTAGCAATCAAGTTATTAGGGAAATCCTTTCAGGAACCAATAAACAACAACATTTGACTTCAATCAAACTTTCCCCTAAACAATGGGTTGTTACGTTAATAACAAATTTTTACTTAAGGAAATATAAGTCACGGCAATCATCAAAATAGTAACTTATCAATATGCAGTTGGTGTTCTTGTTGTTGTAATATAACAACTTCAAATCAATATGCAGTGCTGTATGTGATAGAGTTCGGTAGGGACAGATGTTAAGTTGATTAAAGGTCGAGTAAATCTGAAAGCATCATTAACAACAGCTTTATAGGATAAACAATAAAAATGTTCACATCTGCAACAGAAAATTATAGGACACTTGCTATGCTGTAGAAAACATTATTCATATGCTTGCTTTGTTACATGCTAGTTGCATGAAAAAGTAGAGAAAATTCATGGTGCTTTATTAATCTGCTACTCACAATCCAACCAACATCTCAAGGATAATCATGTGAAAAAAGGTTTAAACCTTGTTGAAGTTGGAGCTCAATCCAAGCATTACCTGTACAAAAATATGTACCGTAGCTTTAAGGATTGGTTGGAATTTACACATCATAAAAATTTAAAAAAGAAGCTCAACGTGCTGATAGTTTCAACTTGAGCATAAGCCTAAGTACATATGGTAAAATAAAGGAGTAGCCTTTGGATCATAATCCACTTTGCTGCTCTAACGGTCTGATATGAAAGGATTGGAAGAAAGTTCCATACAAGTGGAACACCTGGTTCAGGATGTGCAAAAGAGTACACCTTCATATTGCAGCATGAAATGTAATTCACATGTTAAGAAAGGTTCCTCTACTAGATGCAAACTAGTTTCCAGCTTAAACTTGCCTAAGACAGATGAAGAAATAACTTCTTCAGGTAGTGGCTGACCAAGCACAACTGAGTCAGTGTCTGTGTAGTAGCTGTCTTAAATCAACAGGTGGATCGGAGTTGCGGGCCTAGAACCTCGATTGATTCTTGGCATTTGTCATGAAGGAACTTGGTGGCAACAACCAGAATGATATATTATCAGGATTTTAAAGGAAACCACTCTTTTCCTTTAAGACATACAGGGAAGAAGTCGTAAATATACAACCGTCTTAGCACTATCTAATCTATCAGGCTAATTGTCAGCCCACCGATCAAGAACAAAAAATTGTTTTTCACTCTAATAAAGTGAAAATAGAAAATATGGTTAGGTCTTTTAGTTCTATATAATTCTTTAGAAAGTTTTGTTTATGTGTGTTAACCCCAAGACCTAAAATATAAGGGGGGGGGGGGGGAGAGGGAGGGGGGAGAGAGAGAGAGAGAGAGAGAGAGAGAGAGAGAGAGAGAGAGAGAGAGATTGTGTGTGTGTGTGTGTGTCCTGCTACATCATCTCTAAGAAATTTGAAGAAAATGCCACAATGTGGTTGGTGCATAATCCTAGACTCCCAGTAAATATGATGCACAATCACACGTTCATACAAGTAAAATCTTGAACTTAGTTCAGTTTTAACCCCACGATGGGCTACAACATATCTCAATTTATGCTAAGTACAATCCAGACACATTCCATGATGCAGTTTCAATTGTATCCTATTCTGGCTATCAGATAAAACTAAAAGAACATATATCACTTACTAGCTGATCAGATCATCTCCATAGATGATGGATCATTGAGAATGAATGTAACACAAAAAAACTTCAAGTTTTAAATGACCAAACAGTTCATATGAACACAAGTTTAACTTTCAACTATGGGTTGGTATGTTTATGTCAAGTCCGAATTATGCACTCCAGTCTATGTGAATTCATTATGAAGTTGGTTTAGGTGCTCCTTGAAGCATACTGTGGTGTTTTGTTGCATATCGTTGGGATAATGCACTATAAAAACATAATCATAATGATTTTAGGCAAAAACTTAGCGTTCATTTAGTTAAACAAAACACTTCATACAGATGAATCATAATGCAAGTTTATATTCAATAATGAGTTTAATATTTGAATATTTTCCTATATTGAATATTATATGCGCATACAATCTTTAACTTGGTGTTCTTATTTATTAGACTACTCTTACATTTTTATTTTGCACACGCAATTCTAACTTTTAACTAAATGAAAGATCAAATTTGTTAAACTTATATGCAGCTCTGTTAAGCATTGTGATTTTTTACTCTATTTTAATAGTCCTGTATAAGGGTCTCCCAAATTCTCCTCTATTACCTAATGATTCCACGAATCCAAGCTCCTCTCTGAGAAAGATGCATTTTAATGTTGTTAGAACTTAAGGATACTGTTCTAAAGTGCTAAACAAAATTTATATATAACACTATAATTTTAACACTACGACAAAGTGTTGGTCTTTTCCCCTCCTCCCCGTCTTAGAAATTCTCATAGCATCAGATTAATCAGCATCATTCATAATTAGAATTGATAAAGAACTGCTTTTTTCAACTTTTCGCTTTCACAAAAGTCATTGAGATAAAGAAATCACACAACACTCCAGAAAAACTGAGCGAGCAATGTAAGCATACGTTTTAGATGTTATATTCAAGGGAAAAGGATGATTAAGAAATAAAATATTTGATCTCCAAATATATATGCTAGGGATCAGATTTGTATTAAAACATCTTGCATAAATTTCTCTAAAAATTAACTTTCATAAACCACAACGGCAATAAGTACTCATTTCGAATTTGAACATGTAAAGAGTGTCGGGTTACACTCGACACGTACAACTTATTTTTTTTGGATTACAAATATGAAACTATGAACATATTTTCTATTAAAAAATATACTATTTACAAATTTTAAATTTCTCACTACGTGTGCTTACTACACATGATTTTAATTGGTATGGTTATATATGTATCTGTGTGTGTGTGTTAGTAATATGTTTGGGTGTGTAAAAAATGGGTATGAGGTGACATTACATTTTGCTAAATTAGTTAGCAGGAGATGGACTAGTAGTGAGACCCAACCTGCTAGTTTGATTGAGGTATACGGCTGTCCCCACTCTTATCTCTTGGAAGCTCATTTAGCAATTGCTAAATGAGTTGAATCCTTACTATGAGCTAGCAGTAAATGATCGGAACCATCCAACTTGTTTGCCACATTACAAACTATGTACTTATAAATTTGGTTAGTATGGAGACTTCTAAAGTAGATCAATAAAGTAAATTTCATTTTTAAAACTACCCAATTACAAGATTATGACTTTTGCAGATATCTATACACAAACTGTCTGAAATTTAAATCAAGAAGAATGGTGTTGACCATTGAATTGAATAACCTTATGGTTCATCTCATGATCAAAATCTCATCTCACCATCTCATTTAAACATCTAATGGCCTTCTTCTTCGTGTTTCATCATGATTACTCAATTAGCTCAAATGACATAAGTTTATAAATACTATCATTTTGAATCATTCCCTTGATTAGTATTTCCAATTAATCACTTAACAATAAGTTCAACTTATAAGCAATATACGTTCGTATTATTAATTATGACGATTCTTTCACGATCATGTGAAGTTTTAGAATCAGCCACAAAATATGATTAGCAAAAAAAAAAAAAAAACGAAACGTAAAATGCCAATCTAGGGTTTATAACCACCCAAAATCAGGAACAAAATGATTAGTGACGATTGGATTGGGGATCATACCCGAGACCGAGAGAGAACAGATTGAGATCGTCGATTAAATCACAACTGCTATTGTTTGCTTTGGTAATAACAGATCGAAATCGAGAACTTTCTCTGCGCTCTTTTCTAATTTCGATGGGTCCTCTCTGTCTCTCTCTTCCTTTTTCCCCCTCAATCGAAATGAAGAGCAACAAAACAATTTTTTTTTGGGGGGCGTAGAGGGGTGTCTACGGTTCTACGGAGAGGAGCACATTTCTCTTTGAAAAGGAAATGGTCAAACAGATAACATGACTTTTGTTTTTATTTCCCAAAAAGATAAATAACAAAAAACAAAAAATTGGTTTTTCCGGGAAATTAGGCCAATACATCTTTACTATTGTGACATTAGTCTTTTAAATGAATATGGAGTACTCCATATTCATTTAAAACCCATATATATTTAAACATATTTCTTCCCCCATCAGATCCTCCTCTAACCCTTGCTACAACTACTGCTTCTTCTCTCAAATCTAAACAGTAAGCATGTAGTGAAGTAAAATGGTCAATCATTCATTGCTTTGAGGACTAAATTCAAAATGCTAAATGTGAGGGACTAAATAAAATAAAAAACTAAAAAGAACTGTGATCCCAACCCACGTCTGATCTGACTCGAGAAACCAATCATCTGATTATGCCGGCAAAGACTAATAATAATTTAGTAAAGGAATAAAATGATTTCTCTTTTTTTTTCTGGGGAAAAAAGGCATAGAATGGGTTTATGAATAATTGATTTATTAATTAGAAAAATCTTACCTCATGATCTTTTATGTACATATATTTTATAAGATGGGCAGTACAAATTATCAAGTATACACATTTCATCAGAACTACCCGCATGCTAGTCGCGTACGAGCGGTTCTGATAAAATGCGTAGTCTAAATTATCGAATTGAGTAACTATTGATCAGTTTCTAATAATAATATTATTATTTCATCACGATTCACCATTGGTCTAGTTTATAAAGATTTAATTATTTACACGCATTAAACCAAATTTGTCTATAGCATGATCTATGTAACAAGAAATAACTCTAACAAATATCACAAGGAATGGCATATAAATGACATCTAACTTGGGCTAATATACTAGGTTTATTCAACCATGTCCTAGTTTTATCAGTACCATAAATAAATAATATTTACTACCCGAAGTGAACAAGTTGAATACTTAAAGTTGCTTTATTTATTACTGGGTAAATAACTCTAAATCCCTCTGAGGTTTGCAACTTTCACAACAAATCCTCCTGAGGTTTAGAAAATGACACTTTCTTGCCCTCTTTATTTATTCTTAATATAATAGAGTCACATGATACTCATGTGACTACTTAAGGACCAAAATACAATTTACCATGATTTTCCTTCTCCATTTCTTTTTGTTTAGTGCAGAGTTAGTTCATTTTTCTTTTATTATTTTAGGGAATTCGAACTCTATAACTGCTAAACTCCATAAAGTATAAAAATAAATGAATTTGCCTTGTTTTCTTGGATGAAAGTTTTTAGGGGAGAATCAGTGAAAAGTAAAATTTTGTTATTAGCCCAATAGGTTTTTTTTGACAACTACAAAATGGATTAAAAAAACTAGAAGATGAAATATGCTAGAGATAATTTAAGGAAAAAACACTAGAGGGTATTCTGGTCATTAAGGGGTCACATAAGTGTCATTTGACCCTATTAGATTGAGAACTAATAAGGAGGGGGAGAAAATGTTACTTTCTAAACCTCAAGAGGAGATTTTGTGTTATTTACCCTTTATTATTTATGTGAACATCCTGCTCTCTTAAGTTCAGCTTATCTGAACTTGGATCCAAAAAATAAAAAGGATATTGAAATAGAGAATTTTTTTTTCACCAAGTCTATAGGCCTATGCTTAACAAAGTAAAACTTGGATTTAACTGAACCACATACGGTTACAATTATTTCCGCCAAAATAAATAAATAAATAAATAACAAAAACCAAAAAGAGGGTTGCAGAGTATAACATCTACTCTTTCTGATAGTTTTGCAGCATTAGTTATAACCATAGGTTTCGATGATATTACCTAGGTATTGCCAAACATTGAAACCTTGTTATTTTTCTCTTTACAAACTTTTTGAAAACATTAACTCTTGCAAAATTACAAAAGCACAAAACACAAAGTTGTATGTTCGCACAATAAGCCAACAAAATAGCACAAAATGCATGGTATAAATATTTTACAAACAATACTCTTCTTCACTCACCAAAAAGCTTTACAATGTATACACACAATACAGTAAATAAACTCAAAACCACCAAAAAGGGAAGGGGGGAAAATCCAACTGAAGGTATAATTCTGCAAATTACCCTCGAATAGACAAGGAATACTCTATTATATCTAATGAAAACCAAACACCCAAAAGAGATTTCTAAAACAACTCAGAACCAGAAACCCTCACATGAGAAACAATTCCCTTTTTCTTTTTTGATGAGAAACAATTTCCTTTTTCTTTTCTTTTTTAATTAACTTTTTACTTATTCAGAATCACTTGAACTTGAACTCGAGCTTGAGCTTGAATCTGAACCAGACTTGCTCGCTTTCTTCTTCCTCAACTTCTTCTTTCTTGATGCACTTTCATTTGTTGCTTCAATTACCAACTTTGTTTTCTTAGGATCAGCTTCTATAGAATCCAATTTCAGTTCTTCTGCAGATTTTACTTCTATATGTTCAGGCTCTAAGTGTCCTTGCCTTGCCTCAACAGTGACTTCTGAGACTTGTTTCAAAGCCAAATCTAAGTCCTCAAGAGATTTTGCTTCAAGAACATGCAATTCTGAGTTAATCACTTCTGGCTCTAAATTTGTTCTTCCAGGTTGAATCTCAAATGTTTCAAATTGAGAGATGCTAGATTCACCGAGACCTTCACTAAGATTCTTCAGCGCTGAAGTGATATCTTCGACAGATTTTACTTCAAGAACATGCAAGTCTGAGTTAATTTCCTCTGGTGGCTCTAAATTAGTTCTCTCCGGTTGAATCTCCGATGTTTCAGATTGAGAAACGCTAGTTTTATTGAGTCCTTCACTAAGAATCTGTAGAGTTGAACTGATATCTTCAACAGATTTTGCTTCAATAACATGCAACTCTGAGTTAATCTCTTCAGGCTCTAAATGAATTCTTTCTGGTTGAATCTCCGATGTTTCAGATTGAGGGTTGCTTGTTTCACTGAGGCTCTTTAGAGATGAATTGATGTCATCAATGGATTTTGCTTCTAGAATTTGAAGCTCTGTGTCAGTGCCAATTGGCTTATGATCACTCAATTCTTTTTCAGTCACTGAAGTTAATGAATTCTCCACAATCAAGTCTGAAGGAGGTACAGTAGCTTCTTCTTCATGGTGTTGCTTAAAGACTGAATCAAGTTCTTCAATGGAGCATGCTTCAAGAACATGCAGCTTAGGATTATACACGGTCATCTCAGGGTCTGCAGAACCAATATCAGCATCTTTAATAGATGAGACTGTAGAATCTCGGATTTCATGATGAGAATATTCGATGACTTTATCATATTGCCCTAGTTCGATATTGGAGCTTACTTCATCCGATTTCAGTTTCCTTTCTACTGAGAAATCACTAACAGCATCCAATTCTGATAGCAAACCTTCATGAATGTCTGCATGAACCTCATCATCGGACTCCTTATCTGATTCATCTAATTTTTTCAGAGATTCTCCCTCCTGCTTGCTTGTGATCTCACCTGTGATTTGACTTCGGGGTTCACCTAAATCACTTTGCAAACCAACTTCATGCTCAGATTTCATTTCGAAGGGAGTTGAGAATTCCATAGTTTTTGTCAGTTCATGACTGTGTATTACACCATCATCACCATCACCAATTTCGCCGGTAGGCATCTAACAAATAAATATGTCATGTTTAGTCATACAGGGAAAAAAAAATGGAAACTTCAACTACTTGCTAAGATGCTAAACTAGAAATTTCGTGACGGCATATCACATTTGTAAGCTCTTCATGGTTAAAAAGGTAAATATCACAAACTCTGCAGTGAACTTGGGGTGTTTTGACAAAACCTCTAAACTTTTATAAATTAGAGAAAATTCCTGAACTTTCAAAACTATACAAAACCTGCCCCAACTATTTATAAAGTTTAGTGTTATTTGTGGAGCTTGGTTTACATAGAGAATATATATCACCAGGGTCCATCATTGGACACCTACAAAGTCCATTCGAGACGAGGGTCCCAAGGTGTGGCAGCCCCCGGGGGCTAATAAGGTGTTGTGATATGGTGAATGTATTTTTATATTCTTCCCTATAGACAGAAACCCTATGCTATAAATATGTATCTTCAACCGCCTATTTGTTTATCCTGAAGGGCGAAAAATAGAGATGGCAGGGAGGTAAGATTAGGGTTTGAGAGATTTGATTTACTCTAGATTGACTAATAGTCGAATCATGACCTGACGGTACCCCGAGAATGCAGGTAATCACGTTGACTGCCAAACCTTGTTAATTCTTTGTTTCTATGATTGTTTCTCCAGTTTTCTTTCTTTTTTTTTTTTCCTGTCAAAGGACCCTTCCACTACACCAGGGCTTTAAAGTTGGGGTGAGTACAGAGATGAGTTCCCTAACTGCTGCCCCCTCCCGACTCTTCAATTTAGGGCGTAATGGTAACTTCTGTATAACTTTTCAATATGCTGAACTGAAAGGAATCGTCAATTCCAACATGTGGGACCCACTCTTCCTAATTTGATTTAGATATGCTATTGCTAACTGGCCTTATTCCAGAAAAGCCCTTATAAATATTTTATTTTGTATAGATTTTTGGTAGTAGTCCCTTAAATATTTAATATATTGAAACTAGACTTTCAAATTATTAAAATTGTAATGTGGTCCCCCAATTTCTTTATCTTGTAGTGTTTTTCTTGATTAGAGTGCTACTCTTGATGAGAGGGGTTAAATTGAAACAACTTATAAGAATTGGGGGATCTAATAATAATATTAATGATTTTATGGACTAATTTTGAAAGTTGAAACAACTTACAATAATTGGGGATTTATTAGCAATTTCAATGATTTGAGGGACTAACTTCAAAATATGAAAGATTTAAGGGAACAATACCGGAAAACGCTATTTTGCAATAATTTAAAATCCATTTAAAAAAAAGAAAAAAATATTACATTTGTGATTTCAGAGAATATATATGAGCATGTAAATGATTATTAAGCATGTTCTACTATTCAATATGCGATTTCAGAGAATACACATTGACATTGTTCTAAGGAAAGATAAGGATCAAGGAGTATTTGAGAGACCATTTAAATTAAGTTCTCATAGCTTGTTGGAATAGTTGAATTGAGTTATAATAGAGTCTCCGTATTGTCTATATTATCAAATTTATGGAGGACGATCTTTTTTTAATTAACAAAATGGAAGATGATTTAATTGATAATATGCTTAACTTTATTTACTCATCCATGAAAATGAGCCCCCAAGCTAGACAATTTGGGCTCATCCCTAGGTGAGTGTTAAGGGTTACAGTTTTATACTCTAACATGTCCCTACAGGTTGAGCGGTCTAGCATGGGTCAAAACCAGGACTCATGGAGCAATATTTTTTTTTAATATCTACTTCAGAAATTCGTGTCCAATAAGATTTGCACCCAAACTGCTTTCATACCATGTCAAAGGACAATGTCACTACACCAAAGCTCCAAAGTTTTGATGCAGGTTGAGGGTTATAATTTTATACTCCCAACATTATCTTCGATATGGAGTTAGGTTTTCCTCTATGTTCCTCACATTATGGGGGTTCCTCTAATATAAAGTTTAGGGGGGGTGATGAGCAAACACCTCAAAGTTAAGTGAGGTTTTGTAAAATTTACCCTGATTAATATTTATGTAAATCTTTCTTAGGAATTACAGATATAATACTTGGTTGGAAGGAATTACGGAGGATATGATAATGTGTTAAATTAACGAAGATGTTCCAAAACAGAATGGAATGGAAGAATAGGATTCTGTTGCCTACCCTAAACATTTTGGATAACGACTTTGCTGTTGTTGTTGTTGTTATTGCCATTGTTGTTTCTCAGGAATTAAAGATAAGTGTAAAATGCTAACCTGAGATTCTTCAACACCAGCTTCAGGAGATGGACGAATCACTGACGCTTCTTTTGCTGGTCCATTGATCATGTCATTTCCTTCAGATTGAATGCTTCTATCCACATTAACCAAATGATCTTTACTTGACTCAGTATCCACAGAGGATGAGCTAGAGGACTGCATTATTTTCCCAGCTTCTTCATTTCCACTGATTTCTGACATTCCAACCTGCATAACATCATGTTCCTCGATTCCAGGAATCTCACTTAGTTTTGATTCATCTTCATTCACCATTGACAGATCTGAAGATTCTACCGAATCTTCTTCTCTGGTTTGAACTACTGAAAGATCCCGATCTTCTAGTAAATCGTTTGCCTCAAATGGCCTTGGAGGTGAAGCCACTTCTGACAGATGTTCTTGCTCATCGGAAGGCAAAGGATTGAAGATGGTATTTTCTCTACCTGCATAAACAAAACGTCACCAAGGATTATGATCATGAGGATTAGTCTAATGTGTATGGCAAAGAATTATATAAACTATTTTGATCAGTTACATTTAGGTACCCGATGCGTGGTGTAAGTACATGAGTGACCTTGAAATCTGTGTATCTACGCAGATAACCACGAGATTACTGGTTGTATCTACACAGGCAACACTGAGAAGGACAAAATAAACAAACGCTAGGGTCACCTGTGTAATTACAATTAATAATCTCAAACTTGCCCATGCAGATACACAGACTGTCAGTCACCTGTGTAATTAAATAATACCTCAATGTACCTAACTGTAATTAATCCTTTTTTTTTGTACCTTCATAGAGCAGTGCTTCATCAAGGGTTGAAATGTCAGTTTGGTGTTGTCCGATTTTCGATTGGTCAGAATCATAAACAGGGTTTTCCTTCTCCAGATCAGCTGGTGCTTCATGAATGTGGACCTCAGAGATCTTGTCATTTTCTTCTGACAAAGAAGAATCAGAATCCTCATGCCTTTCTTCAATCATTTCAAGCTTTCCAGTTTCAGAAACAGGCAAATTATCTTCTCCTTTTCCAATTTCCTCCACCAAGTTGCTAGAATCCTGATGAGTCTCTTCCATGTCTGTTGTCGTGAAATCAATGCTGATAGGAGACATTGTTGGACTCTCCTGCTGTATTTCTGGATGAATTAGCTCACTTCTCTCTGCAACAAAAAACGGATTCAACTTTGATCCTTTGTTTTCTCCACTAGAATCGCCTAAAAATGATGGCCCACCTACTGGGCTCTCATGAAATCTGAATAGCCTCTCTCTTTGTGCAGCAGAGATAAAATCATTATGATTCAAAAACTCCTTTGATAGAGTGGTGATTTCCTCCACTTGATCATGAGGGAGATCAAAAGGATTTTGTCTCGGTTGCAAAATTGAAGGTGCAGAACCGGGAAGATTTGAATCAGATGCATAAAGAATATCAAAAGGATTTCTCCTTGGAGCTGAAATAGGCGGAATTGGCGAAGGATAGAAGCTATCAAAATCTATTAGATTTCTCTCAATTTCATACCTCTGACTCTGAAGTTTTCTTAGCCTTCGTTTTGCAATTAAATTCTCTAATCTCCGATTTCTTTCTTCTTCAGAGTAACCAAGGTCCATGACATTCTTTTGATCATCTTCAGTCCATGGAACTTCCTCATTTTTGTCATCTTTCTCCTTTGATTCTTCATTTTTAACTTCATCATCTGATTCATGGTCTTGAGATGAAGAAGAAGAAGAAGAAGAAGAAGAATCTGAGTCATCATTGGCTCTACTTGTGGGCTGTGGTAGTTCAGAGTCCAATAATGGATGAAGCTCATCGAGCATTGGTATGATATCGGTCATAGAAGCATCAGGAGATGAACTTTCATCACCATCAGAATCAGAATTAGAAGATGCGTCAAAATTTTCCACTGTCTGCCAAGGTGAACCTAAAGATGAATCAAAAAGGCTATCAGATAAAGGCTTGGCAATTTGTACTCTGAGGCCTTCGAGTTCTTTTTGATCATTTATAGGAACATTATGGATATTTGAATCCAATTCCACTGCAAGTTCAGCCTGGTTGTCTATAGAAAATTCTCTATCCTCGATTTTACTATTTTCACTATTTTCTTCCTTTTCTATCTCATTACTAGAACTATTGCTTGCCTCACCGACAACCTTTTCTGTTTCTCTCTCACTAACCACCAAATCATTTTCTAAATAAGTTTCTACTGTAAACTTCTCATCTTTTTTCAGAATAACATCATCTACAGCACTCCCCACTTGCAACGAGGAAATTTCTTGAGCCTTTTTAATATCTTCTTCGATTTCAGGGATATTTGGTGTGCCATAACTTAGAAGAGTTCCAAGAAGTATAGCAGTGCAAACAATCACAGGGGAGTAAGAAATAAGGAAAGCGGATACCACAGGGAAAGCTCTATACAGTATGAGCAAGAGAAACAGCAAGCCTGAGATATAAGGATGAGCACGAACAGATCTATAGCCAATTCTAATGGAAGATGTTACACCCTTCCTGATATGCATTATAATTTCCTTGAACTCAATAGCCATATTTCTTCTTTTTTTCCTTTTCTCTTTGTCAACCTGCCAGGGGGAGGGGGGGGGGGGG
>JBAKGM010000081.1:14267372-14286809 GCA_037177215.1 Asparagus racemosus | reverse complement strand
ACTAAAAGATCCAAATAGCTACTGTCCTCAATGGGTCATCCATGTCTAAAGTTATAAAGGCCATTTTATTCCTCTCTAATAATATACACAATGTGACAAGGGAGATAGTCAGAGGATGAAAATAGTCAAAAGGACCAATGAGATTGCCCCCAAGTAGCTAATGCATCTACAACCCGACTTCCTTCTCTGAAAACATGAGTGATTTGCACAAAAGAAAAAACCACTAATAACTGTGTCACCTCATCCTCCCTCTTGAATTCCAAGTGGGAACCAAATTTTTTAAAAAAGTGTTATGGGAAATCATTTATTATAATACTCTTTTCTGATCTTTTCGGACAAATAAACAGGTCCTATAGGTCCACATTAAAGAAAGCTAAGGGACAACAGAACTTGAGAG
Source organism: Asparagus racemosus (assembly GCA_037177215.1). Lineage (NCBI taxonomy): Eukaryota > Viridiplantae > Streptophyta > Magnoliopsida > Asparagales > Asparagaceae > Asparagus > Asparagus racemosus. The sequence continues at coordinate 14,286,412 of JBAKGM010000081.1, read as the reverse complement.
AAAGTTATAGTAATTACCTAATAGGTTAAACTTTTAAGTAAATTTAGTTCTCAATCTCACTCTTAGAATTCGCATGATTTCTCGCCAAACAAATGATATCAAAACTTGAATTGTGGCATAAGGGAGAACGAAGAATGTGATGCCTCATGGTATTGGGAGGACTAAGGTCTAGTTAGTCTACAATAATATCTTGATAGCTCATAAAAGGTTGAAGAGTGACCTGTCATGTTGTTGTTCCATGGTTGCCTGCTTAGACCATTGAAGTAGATTAAAACATAATTAACCTACAGATAGTGGAATCCATGTGTTAGAGCAATGTGTTAGAAAGACTAAACACAGCCTTAAGAAAGCTTTTAATAATGTTGGCTGGACATGTGCCCATTTTAATTAAAATACATGAACAGTAAGTATCAAAGTTCTTGTTGGGATTTTTGGATCTCGCAAAAACCCTGAAAATCACCAAACGCAGCAAATAGAATCACACACAAGATTTAATGTAGAAAACCCTCAATAGCAAAAAACCACATGATAGAAAATAATCCACTATTACCATCAAATTACAATATTTTATATGGACAAAGACTGTGAAACCCTCTCTCTCACAATACCTTAAACCCGGTTACACCGTCTATTAAACACTGATTATAAGAATATTGTATCTCTCTCCCTCTCTACTAAAAAACTCTAGAATAGGATGTCTTATTTCAAGACATCTTGATTTGCCCACCACGTCAACTTGGCCTCTAAGAAAACTTCTAAGAATGAGCCTAGTTTTCAAATCCAGATCCAACTTGGAGTTTGAGTCGACACCCAACATATCCTCCCTCCACAAATATTCTCCACGTATCTCAACGACTTCAGAAAAACCCACTCTCTTCTTCTTGTTCTTCACCTCTCCCTTGTGGACAAGAGGTTGAGAAGAGTCACCTACACTATTAACAAAACGTCCATCTAAATGGCTAATATGATTGTCATTCTTTCTCCCTCGCAAAATCAAATTACCATCTCCATATAGTTTGCACCACTCTTCTTCACCCCTGTACTTATACCCATGCAATGTCATTTCACCCAACGAAATTAAATTACCACCATATGATGACACATATCTCACATGACGAAGAATTCTGACCTTCTCAGTGTGAAGTTTGAGGTTAATACTCTCAACGCCTTCAACCTTCATCTTTTCGTTGTTTCCAATTATCACGTCACCAAATTCTTCATCTGTCTTCAATGTGTCAAGACGCTCTTTGTTGTTGCAAACATGCATAGAGGCTGCAGAATCTAACACCCAAGTGTTACATCAATGTCGATATTCTCCATCATCCTCACCACATATTTATCACACACAATTGCCGAGGAGTCCTCCTTCTTCCTATTTTCTTGAAGCTTCAACTGTCTAATACTCTTCAAATCATCTCCCATTTGGGAATATCTAAACTAAATGTGACATTTCTCTCCATAATAGTAGCACACCCTTTCATTGTCATCTCGAGCCTAAGATTTTGCCCTTCCTCAATAACTGTCACATCTCTGCTTACTCCTCCCTTGATTAGAACCTTCAAAAGCTAATGCACTATCACCACCACAACATGCGCTCTGCATTCCCATTATTCTTTTGTCCTCATATAGGAGTGGTGTCACATCATCGAACTTTAAAGTCCGCTTCTCTACAATTTTCATCTGAACCAAAGGCTTATATGACTTTGATAGGGAAGACAATAGGAGTAATGCCTACTCTTCTTCTTTAATATCCTTATTAATATCTATAAGTTGATAAACTAGCTAATTAAAGGCATTGATGTGGTCTTGAATTGTAGTACGTTCTTTCATATTCAATGAATAAAGCTCCATTCTCAAAAACAATCGGTTGGTCATGACTTTGACACGTAAATCCCCTCAAGCTTGTCCCATAACCCCCTTGGCGTGGTCTCCTGCAAACATTGGACTTGATCTTCAGGGCTAGTGCCAAATAAATTGTGATGATCGCTTTCTTTTGTATGAAACTCCATTCACTACCCTTTAGCCCTTTCAGCTTTTTCGCCTCAAAAGCTTGATCAACACCCTACTGTACAAGAAGATCTTGAACTGTACCCTCCACTGTAAAAGTTGTCTTGTCGTTGAATAGCGAAATATCGAACTTGTGACCCCGAAGTGTCATCATTCTCAAAAATCAGCCACTGTAAGAGTTGAACTTGGAAGAACCAACATAAAAAACAAACTCAACACATCGAAAAACTTTAGGAACAACTCCTGGATCATCAAATTCTACCGCTAATTCCCTGATCGACTAACATATCAATGTTGTCCATCGATTGGATAGAACACCAAACACCAAAGCAATCCACACCAAATCATGAGCCTCTTTTTCTCCTAAATTCATGTCATTTGGGAATCAAGCTGTCCCCTTTTCCTATTAATAAAAAATTATTCCCAGGTCCTCTAACCTGTTCCTATTGAAAATAGGCCCTCCAAGTCCTTTTCAACTTAGGATTCTCCTCTTCGCGTGAACCCAATTGAGAATGAACTCACCAATGGAATCGCCGCACTTCTAACATTGCCGATCGACCTGTAGAAAAAATCCTCCTTGAAGTTCTCTTGTTCACCTGATGTCGGTCAGGGCGCCTTGACCACTGACGCCTTGCTGATCGCACTGCTCGGACTGTTAAATGTAGAACAAATCAGAAGAAAAGGATATCTATCTTATTGATATTGCTGTCTATATATACAGTGTGAATAGAATTGTTCTACTACTCTACCCAATGTGGGAATAAATAAGAGTTGTATATACAATATGTAACACCCCTTGCCCCCCTCAAACTACAATTGGGTTGACTAATGGCAATTTGCCAAGAAGAAACGAAAGTTGTTGTATGGTATGAACTTTGGTGAATAGATCAGCTAGCTAAAGATCACTATTCACATAGGGAAGTGAGATAGTGCCAGCTAGAAAATGATGATGAGTGAAGTGAAAGTCGATCTCAATATGCTTTGTTCATTCATGAAATACTAGATTGCTTGCAATTTTGATTGTGCTCATGTTGTCGCAAAGAAGAGGAGCTGCCATTGTAGAGAGGATGCACATGTCAAGAAAGAGTTGTCGTAGCCAGGCGATCTCTGTGGTGGTGGACGTCATGACATGCTATTTTGATTCTGCACTGGAGCGAGAGACAGTTTCTTAGATTTCTAAGAGATGAGGGAGTCTCCTAGTAATATACAGTAGCTGGTAGTGGATTGTCGGTCTGTAGAGTCATCTTCCCAGTCTGCAATCACTGTAGGCATGGAGAGTGAGTGATGATGAAGCCGAAAAGAACAGTGCCCTACCTAGAGTCTTGCAAAGGAAGTGTTCTACACGAAGTAGTGTGGCTTGGTGAGAGGAATGTGGAGCAGCAACAAACTAACTGAGCACATGAACGACATGTGAAATATCTGGTCTAGTGATGGTGAGGTATACTAGACTCCCTACAATGTCGATATTGTGTGCCAACAGGTACGGTTCACTGTCAATGACTTTGAGCTTCACATGCAATTCAAGAGGCGTACGAGCTGGTTTGGGATCTGGTAGGTCGACACGATTAATGATGTTCTTACCAAACTTCTCCTGAAAGAGATGGTAGCCATGTAGAGCCTAGTTGATCTCAATTCTGAGGAAGTAATGTAATAAGCCTAGATCTTTCATCTCAAACTCTTGTTGGAGGTGAGATTTGATTTAGGTGATGGTTGATGGGTTATCGCGAGTGATGATCATGTCATCAACATATAGGAGTAAGATTGTGCGATGTCCATCAGATGAAGATATGAAAATGGCCAGATCATTCACTAGGAAGGAAGCCTACCGGTTGCATGACCTGTATGAACTGAGAGAACCATGCACGAGGTGCCTGTTTGAGGCCATAGAGGGCTTGTCATAGGTGGCAAAAAATACCCTTGGAGTTAGGAAGTCTAGGAGGTGGAGTCATGTAGATGTCCTCGGTGAGATTTCCATGTAAGAAAGCAATTTTCACATCCATTTGGTATGTATTTTTCATATTTATTTGGTATAATGGCCATCGTTTAGCAGCAGCAATAGCAAGTAGTGTGGCAACAGTGGTCATTTTGACAACTAGAGCAAAGGTCTCCTTGTAGTCCACTAGTATTGTTGTGTGAAGCCTCGAGCAACTAACCGAGCCTTGTGGCTCTCAATGGTTCTGTTCGCTCTGGTCTTGATCTTGTACGTTCACTTGCAGCTAATGGGTGTCTTTCCCAGAGGAAGAGATGTGAGATCTCATGTGTGGGTTTGTTGGAGAGCTATAAATTCATCTTTTATTGCCTGTTGCCACTCAAGGTACTTAACTGCGTGATGTTAAGAATTAGGTTCCACATAATTTGATGTCATCATAATTATGGTGTGGAAGGCAATGGAGGTAAATTTTGGGCCATGGTATTTTGCTGGTGGTTGGCGATCCTGTGAGAGATATCTCAATTCAGGTGTGACTTCATTGATGTATATTTCAGATGAGGAGGTGGATGGAGGGGATGATCGATTCATCGCAGCAGGAGTGGGATCAGGCCTGGCCACTTGCTTGGTGAGAGGACTATCTTTTAGAATTAGCCCTTGAGTAGGAGATGATGTGAGAGGATCAGGTGTTATTTTTTGAAGTCGGTGTGTCAAGTTCAAGGAATATGAGATCTACAATAGGAGAAGGTGGTGAGGGTACTAGTGGAGAGGGTAGAGCGTAGTATGGTGGGTGTTCAAAAAAGGTTACATGTGGAGGGATGAGTAGGCAATCGGTGTGGGGATCATAGCAGCGATAGCCTTTGTGATGGAGACTGTATCCAAGGAATATGCACATGATGGAGCAAGGTGAAAGTTTGTTGCGTTCTGAAGGTGAGAGTTGAACAAAACATGTACAGCCAAAGACTCAAAGATGAGAGTAGTTCGGTGGTGAGTTGTATAGTTGTTGGAAGGGTGTAAGACCTTGGAGAGTGGAGGATAGAGTGTGGTTGATGAGGTAGACACTCGTGAGGAAGGCTTTAGCCCAGAATTGAATAGGTACAGATGTAAATAGGAGTAGGGATCTAGTGGTTTCTAGGTAGTATCGGTAGAATCGTTCGGCTACACCATTTTGTTGATGGGCATATGGACAGGAGAATTGAGAAAGAGTTCCTTGGGGGGCTAAAGATTCTGTGAAATGATGGGATGTGTATTTCCCCCCTAAGTCTGAGTGTAAAGTTCTGATGTGTGAGGAGAATTGGGTGAGGATCATGGTTGCGAAGTTCTTGTAGATTTGAAAAGCATTAGATTTATTTTTCATCAAGTAAATGTAGGTAAAATGTGAGTGATCATTGATAAATAGAATTTAGTAGCAATTCTGACCACGAGATGTGTGTAGGGATGGCCCCCAGATATCGATGTGAATAAGTTTGAAAGGTGCAGATGCAATTTTATTGCTTTTTTGAAAAGGAAGGGCCAAGTATTTTGCTAACTTGCAGCCAGTACAAGAAGACAATACATCTGTGGATAGGTGGTCAAGGCCACAATGCCAGAGAACGTAGGCAGTTGGTTTGGAGTAGAGAAGGCGGATAACAGAAGTAGTGGGAATGGACAAAATGAGATTGTCCACATAGTATATGCTTGTCCGGTGTGAGAATCCTATATAACACAAGAAGAAGTAGTGAATGTAATAGCATAATTATGTGAAGTAATTTAGGAGATAGATAATAAGTTCATTGTGACATTAGGGACATGGTGTATGTTAGGGACTGAGAGTTGAGGGTTAATTGTGAGGTGACCAACAGATGTCATGGGTAATGATGTACCATCAGCTGTGTGAACCACAGTGGTAGGGGGGAAGAGGTGTTTGCTTATTGAGGTGTGTTTGTGATGACGTCAAGTGATGTGTGGCACCCGAATTTAAGATCCATGAGTTAGTTTTTGTATCTGAGTGAGTGAAATATGAGGTAGCAGCTGAACCTGTGACTGGTGAGGTAGCTGAAGGGTGTAGTGTCTATAGGAGATCAGGGTTAGGTAGTAAGGCAGATGTGGATGGATTCTCGGTGATGGCCACTTGAGGTTGTGTGGGCGGGGATGTTGTAGCTAGTCTTGCATGGCACTTGTCTGTAGAGTGTCCCTAAAACTTGTGAGAGTCACACCACAGCAGCTTGTGGGAGGAGTTAGGACTGGCTTGATGATGTCTAGCTGGTAAGGGATGTGGTCGATGAGGTGGACTGCGAAAGGGCGGCGGGCGGGAGGTGGCATGGATAGAACTCAAGCTGATAGGGAGAGTGGTGAGGCGAAGGTGCGCCTCCTTGGCCTGTAACTTTATCTTGGTGATCGATGAATGAGTTGGCTCCAAACGGATTCAAATTTTGGTCAGATCTTCATCAAAAATTGAAAGAGACATTGTCGATCTTTATTGTTGAGGTAAATAGTCTTGGAGGACAAGTCAGGGAGAGGTGTTTCGAGAGCCGCGAGTTGTTCCCAAAGCTTGAAGATGTCGGTGTAGACATCACGGATTGATCGGTCACCCTATGTGACCGTAGAGATCTCCTGGCACAGATAGAATTCTAGAGCATTGTCTAACTGGGAATAGATTCGTAGTAAGTATTCCCGAAGGGATATGGCAAAGTCAAACCATGCAAGCTGAAGTTGGATGGAGGGAGAGATGCACTGTACGATTGCTACAATGGCACAATCTTCAACAAGGGTCCAAACCTTAAGAGCCAATTCGTAAGAGGAGAAGGTGGATGTATCCTTGGCGGGATCACCTGTAGTGAGCGGTTGAGTTGGGGGTTTTGAGGTGCCATCTTAAGTGTCCCCAAAGACCATGACCGCGAAGGATGACCAACAGAGAGTAGGACCAGAGACGGTAGTTGCCACCATTGAGTTTGACATCGATGGATTGTTGATGGAAGTGCATTTCTTGCATTGTCATGTTGGTAAGATAAGGTTCAATCAATTGAAGAAATTGGTGATACTTGGGTTTGGATGGCGTAGGACAGGTGGTGGTGCAGTTTTAGCTCTGTTGGTCAAGCCTTGGTGCAGAGTTGATGCGCTTGGTGCAGCGACGGTGCTGTCGTGTGGACGAACGGTCGACGCTAGGTGTGCTGTGGGTGAACAAATGTCATTATGGCTCGAACAGGGTCAAGCAACGGTTCAGATATGGCTAGCGTGGTCGCCTGGTGCAACGACGGTGCGGACGTGTGGATGACCGGTTGATGCTAGGTGCACTGAGGACGAGCATGTGTGGTTCTAGCTTGAATTGGGTTGAGCAATGGTGCGGATCTGGCTAGCCTAGTCACACGGAGCATTCAGCGACATCACGATTTTGGGTCGAATGGTCGAGCGATATAAATATGGGCTAGCGAGATCGTGCTGTGGACCAGCAATGGTGCGATCGTGCGGATGAGGCATTGTCGTCATCGAGCGGGTGAAGATTTGGCTCAAGCAAGTTGCACGTTGGTGTAGATCTGGTGGACTTGGTCAAGCAGTGATCGAGCCGTTGAACGGTAAGGACACGGTGGTCGATCAGGAGGTCGAGCTATCAATTGAGGCTTCGAGTGGTGTGGGCGTGGGGCTCGGAGGTGGCCAACGGCGGGTGGTGGCTAGGGTTTACTATGCTGAGGGTTTTTAGATTGTAGGGCTGAGATTTGATGAGGGGATTGATTTAATGGCTCTGATACCATGTTAAATGTAGAGCAAATCAGAAGAAAAGGATATATATATTTATTGATATTGCTGTCTATATATACAATATGAACAGAATTGTTCTACTACTCTACCCAATGTGAAACTAAATAAGAGTTGTATATACAATATGTAACACAGACCTCCAGGAACCATCAAACCTTGCTCTGATACTACTTGTTGGAATTTTTAGATCTCGCCAATCCACGAAAATCACCAAACATAGCAAATAGAATCATACACAAGATTTAACATGGAAAACCACGAGATTGAAAATAATTCACTATCACCAGCAAATTATAATCTTTTGCATGGATAAAGACTGCGAAACTCTCTCTCTCTCACAATACTGTTGAACCTTATTAAACCCTGGTTATAAGAATATTGTATCTCTCTCCCTCTCTACTAAAAAAGCCCTACAATAGGATGTCTTATTTAAAGGCACTCTGACTTGTCTACCAAGTCAACTTGGACCTGACTTACCCACCAAATCAACTTAGCATCTAAGAAAACTACTTACACTGGGCTTGGTCTTCAAATCCAGATCCAACTTGGAGTTTGAATCGGCACTCCACAGTTCTTATAATAAAGGTCTATGTGCAATTAATCCATAAATCTATATCTTTCATCAGTATTTTTTATTCAGAATTCGCTAGAAAAAATAAGAGATGTATTTGACTGATTCCTATTAGGGGTTAATAAAAAGGCATATTAATAAAGATGATCTAAGCTAATTTACTTGGGCCTAATTGACTCGAAAAGATCAATCCCATTTGTATCACAAGTCTACACGTATTTACACATCTATTGGTCTCACTCTCTTTTCGGTGTGGGACTAAATATTATCTCATGATTTTTATTAACGAAACTCACACTTTACTGTAAAACACTCTCTACAATTGCTCTCTCTAAGTTGGTATGTCTTACATAAATTACGGGACAGTTAACTGCCCCCATGTACCTAGATTTTGTCTTGTATTCAATTAATTCCAACGAGAACATGCCTTATGATTGACAAGAATTATTCTAAAAAGAGCAAACCCAAAGATTTATTCACGAAAGCCTCATTAATTGTTTCCACACCAAAAACAACAATATAGAACATGCACCAAGAGGCTTTTTAATATACTAGTATAGTGCACATGCATTGCATGTGGTCATACTTATTTCATATTTTGAATTTTCAAAATTTGTGAAATTTCAAGGCTCTTTTTCCAATTTTAAGGGTTTATTCTTTAAAACTGAAGATCCATTTTGTTTCAGAAATTTCCAGTTTATTTTTTAAGTTGGAAATTCGGTTTATTCTATAAATTTTGCAAGTTTCCTTTTCTCTTATAAATTTGGGTACTTTTCTGTAAAAATTCACAGCATTTGGAAGCATTTTGGGGTTTTCTGCAAATTTGGTAGGTTCTATTTTTTCAAAAATTTACAAGGTTTGGAAGTCTTTTGGTTTTATTATAAGCTCAGTGGATTTCTTTGCGACATCTGCAAATTTTAGAAGTCCCTTGGGTATTTATGCAGATTTTGTAAGTGTATGGAGTTTTTGCCAAAAAAAATGTAATTCATTCGGTGCTCCTCCTAATTTTTTAAGTTCTTGAAGGGGCTCGTTGTAGGAATTTATATTGAAAGAATGGGTGTAAATTATGGAGGTAAATTCAGAGGGAATAAAAGCTCCCCTTGGATCCTCGATAAATTGTCATTAATTGGAATAGATAAAGTAATACGTAGAGAATAAAAGCTCTGTCCTAGATCTATGCGGCAACTTCACATTTGAAATTCCAAGCTGGTACACTTTTGGAATTCCGAGCTCCTCCACCTTTACAATTACATTTACAACTAGTGGTAATCAAAAGAGAGTTCGCCAAATTGCTTTAATCAAAAAGTACAGTGGTGTCAAATTGGGCCCAAGGCCCGGGCTCGGCCTGGTGCCCGGCCCAGATCTGGGTCTGGGTGGTGACGCCCGGCCCGACCTGATTTTTTTAAATTTATATTATATATATATATCTTATATTTTTAATATATAATTATATATAGTATAAAATGGTCATTAATGTATACTTATATATATTTTGAAGTGTATATTGTTATTAATTTGTACTTATATATACTTACATATACATTTCTAATGTATAACTATATATAATTATAGTATGATATGATCATTAATGTATACTTTACATATAATATAACTATATACTAATAGAATATAATTTTCTACTGTTTAGTAAATACTTAGTATGATTGATTTTTTATCAAAATTTTACATATTTTATTTTTAATTACTCTTAAATTTTTATTTCTTTTACAAAAAGAACTTAATTTTTAAAGGAAATAAGTTTAAAAAATAAAAAAATAAAAAACCGGGCCCCGGTTTTGCCCAGCCCGGACCTGGTTTTCTGAGCGGGGTCGGGTCCGGCCTATTTGGACTGCCCTAAAAAAGCATTTAGATAGGCTTAGACAGAGATGGACATACTTCATGAAAATGCATTAAACGTGGCCATTTTTACTATTAAATTTAAATATACGTAGTTAAAGTGCACTTTAAATATAAAGTTAATAATATTTTAAAAAATATATATTGTTAATAATATTTAAAATATATTTTAATTAACATAAAATTTAAATGTATGGATAAAAGTATTGTTATAATTAGAATATTGGATGAAGTAATTCAATTAAAATGTATCTTTCATACATACATAGAAAAAAGTTTTGTGATAATTAGAATTTTGGATAAAAAAACTTGTCAAACAATTGAATTTCATGGAGAAGCACATTAGTGAGACCCAAAGTTATCCAGTGACAAAAAGAGACCGAGCACAAAGCCCACTATAAGAATTTTAATGTAGTATGATTTCACTTTTACATCGAGAAAACTATTGAATGACATCAAATATCCATATTATTGCATATGACTATGAGACCAGAGAGAATAGAAAATATGAGACCAGAAGAGAAACTATCTATTGAGGTTAAATATATACCTCGATGGTCTTCATGTTGATGCAGTCGATGTTCTTGAATATAGAAAGAGCAATTCTTCTTGCAATTTATACCCTAGGCCACCCGCCTCCACCACCGAAACCTCCTCGACTAATTCCTCAAATCGTTGCCCTCATCGGTAAGTACAAATCCTTGTTTCAAAAAAAAAAAAAAAAAAAATACAAATCCAAGCATGCAAATAGCAAATTAACCTATTTAATTATTGAATTTTTCAAGTGTAGATTTCCTTTCGCTACAATTATTAAAATTTACGTATGAGGAGGGGATTTGTGCAAATCCAAGCACTAAGCAGGAATTGCAATTTACATAAATCTAAGAGTTTGTTTCAGTGTATCTACATGCACGTGCAAATATCAAAGAGTTTGGGCAAAGCCTCACTTGACTATAAAGTTCCTGCATAAGTATAGTAACTCTTGGGGATTTTCAATGTTAGAACAAAAGGAAAAAACAAGACAGGAATTTGGAACTTTCCTAAGATACTTGATGCTGAAAACTATTTGAGTTGTTGTGCGTTCTTAAATGTTGAACTAAAAGTAAGATTCGGCCTACTCCGGTGCAAGGATTCTAAGGCCGAATTGCTTCCAGGAACAGTAAGTTGAGTGTACTGGTATGCGCCAACCAGACTCTCCACAATTGCCTTGGTCAAGTTCAAGCAATCAATGACCTCGGTCTGACTTTAGACTAAGACCTCCTCGGTCTGGCATAGAGTTGGACTCAAAAATAGCTCTGTAGCTTCTAGAGGATACTTCTAAAAAGGAGCATTTATTCTATTTCTATTGAGAAGACTTTGTGTAGGTCTCTGATCCAGCCTAAGAGTTGCTAGCTCATTAATAAGAGCAACCCAAAGGTCAGATCTGCTACATCCACTTAGCTCACTAATTGTATTAACTAGTTTATGTAATGAGACTATTAAATATGCCCATTAAATAGATTAGTTCAAAAGCCCAACAGTCACTCGCTAGCTGTTTTCTAGGCCAACACCACCAATAAATCCAAGTCCAAGTCAAAAGGCGTCTTTGAGTCAGACTCCATTAGACAACAAGTCCAAGTCCGAGTCGAGAGGTGTGTTTGAATCAGACTCCACCAAAAAACTTCCCAAGTGAACCAGAGATCACCCACTACAACTCAATCATAGTTCGAGTCTGAGTCTAGGTCTAAGTCTAAGTTCAGGTTTGAGTCTCACAGAGTCTGAGTCTGGGTCTAACTGATTTCAAGTCTGGGTCCGGGTCTGACCGAGTCTGGGTCTGGGTCCAGCTGAGTCTGGGTCCAGCTGAGTCCAGATCCAAGTCCAAACTTATGGGGAATAATTAGATAAAAGTGTAGAGGGCAAGATTTGAACCTGGGACCATTAACTTTTTCAAAAAGATTTTGACCACTATGCTACATAAGAGGTGGGCATGGGCCAGGTCAAATCCTGGCCCACGCTAGTCAGAGTGGGTCGGGCTTGGTTCTCTAATCCCGTGTCTGGGACTAGACCTAGCCTGGCACATGACCTACCTAGGAGCAGGCCGGGCCGAGCTCGGCCCACAGCTCATGGGTTGTAGGTCGTTTCATGGGTTTTTTCGATCTTTTTTTATTTTTTTATTTCTACACTATAGTAACTTTATATTCATATTTGTAAGATTATATTTAATTTATTTTTTTCCTATTTCAAACTCTTTTTTTAATACACACACACACACACACACAACTATACATCACACAAATAATCGCAAACACAAAGAAATACGCAATTTGGACTTTAAAGGAATATCTGACTGCATGAGGCCCATTTATTTTTTGCTAAACAAACTAAATATTTATAATTAAATTTGGGTTGGGGCAGGGGTGGGTCATGTGGGGCTGGGCCAAGCCAGGCCATGCCATTGGTGGGTCGAGCCTGCTTATTTGGTCTCAGGTCTAGGTCAAAACCTAGCCTAGCCCATGAGCCACCACTAATGTGGGCCAAGTTAGACCCGGCCTGGTGTGGACTGGGCTAGGTTTAGACCCAAACTAGACTGGGCTAGTTCGGTCTAAGGTTCAAACCGACCCATGCCCAACCCTAGGCTACATTGTATTTTTGTTATTAAATACATACTATAATATATATGTAGTTTGAAACTTAGCATAGGTTTTTGGAAAACTTCTACAAAAACTCTAACAATCCCCCACAAGTTTCAAACTATCACTGTTTTAACCAGTGTGCATAAAGAAGATGTCATATAGACTTGAATCCTCTTTTAGAACAACTAAAAGGTAGTTGAGTGCATGGTGAACTAGGTCTTGAACCAGCACTAAATTCAATTTAGTGATACACATAAATAAAACCAATAGTGGTGGATTAGACCACGAACCACTTATTTTTGCTTAAAGATTAGCACATTTATGGCCATGTGCTCTTTCCTAGTTTTCATTAGGACTTTGAAATCTTACCTTAAGACTTCATGGAAACGACCAAATTTCCATCTTAATATAGGTGAGTCCTTTGGGTAAGTTCTTACTTACAACCCATATTTGAGATATTTTAGACTCATTAAGGATTTTAATACCAACCTCCACATAGTACACTAAACACAAGTTTAATTGCTATTTTGAGCTAATTTCTCATTATTAGTAGCTATGCTTTGAACTCATAACTCAATTCCATGGAAAATATAATGAAACTTACATAGCTTCAAGACCAATTTTAGCAGACATTTTCTCCATCAGATCCTTCTTTAGACCTTTTGTCATAGGATCATCAGCATTCTCTAGAGAATGAACATCGACCACTAAGATGACTCCATAACTCATTGAGGTAACTATGCTTCAGATGAATTGTCTACTTCTTTCTGTTGAAGAACAAGTTTGCTACCACAACACTAGTTACCTAATTATCACAATAGATAGTAATCACCGCTCCTTGCAGTTCTTTCAATGGAAGGTCCCTGATGAGGTTTCTAAGCCGCTCAGCCTCTTCTACTTCTGAAGATAGAGCATAAAACTCAGCCTCCATGGATGATTGTGCAATGATTGTCAGCTTCTTAGATTTCTATGAGACTGCTGCACCTCCCATAGTAAATACAATTCCTTCTATAGATTTGCATTCATTTAACACCAACTAGCACTCGAGAAGCCTTCTTTGTAAAATATTCAGAGAAGAATAAGTCCAAATTCATAGTTTCTTTCAAGTATCTCATTATTCTTTCAATAGCATCCAAATAAGACTTTCTAGGATTGCTTGTAAATATGCTAAGTATCCCAAGTATGAAAGCTATATCTGGTCTCATGTAGCTCATAGTATACATAAGACTCCCGATGATTCTTGAGTACTCCATCTGTTTCACCAGTCTTCCTAAGTTGCTTGAAGCTTCTTGTTGTAGTCACATGGTATTGTGATCTCTAGAGGATCAAAATATCCATATTTCTTCAATATATTTTCAATGTAATGAGATTGAGTTAGCCCAATCCCATTCTTTGATCGAATAATCTTGATTCTAAGAATTACATCAGCATCTCCAAGATCTTTCATATAGAAATGTGTCGATAGAAACTTCTTTGTAGATGTGGCTATCTGCAGATCAGTACCAATGATAAGTATATCATCTCCATATAGATAGATAACAATTACCTTCTCTCCAACAATTTTGATGTAGAGGCATTTGTCTGATTCACTAACTTGAAACCCATCTCCATGAATGATTTTATCATTCTCATGCCAGAGTTTTGGAGCTTGCTTCAGTTCATAAAGAGACTTGATCAATTTGCACACTTTGTTGTTCATGCCATCAACAACATAGCCTTTCGGTTGCGCCACAAAGATTTCTTTAGTAAGATCTCTAGCTTCACTAATTGTGGTGTCGAGATCTATGAATCTACTTGCATCATTGTCTTTAGCAAACCCTAGAGAGATGCATTTAATCACCTTTGGTCCCATCTTTGATCATCTGGTATCATGTATTTTAACATAGGTAAGACACCCCCACACTTTAAGATTATCTAAAGAAGCCGGATAACTAAATTAGTGTTGATTGGGTGTTATATTTGATTTAGAATATGGCACCCAATTTTAGATCCAATTTTCCATTAATAACGCCTAGCCCTAGTAGAAATTTGGAAGACCAGAGGTGATAATAATTGACTTTATCACCTTTATTATTTTTCCTCTTTGTAGTCCCATTAGATTGTGATGAATAGAGAGCCGTTATCTCAGTAACCATTACATGTCCTCTAAAATAAGCTTCTACTTCATTGAATCGATATTCTCCTCCTTTATCACTTCTAAGCTTCCTGACTGGGTGACCGAGTTGTTTCTATACTCAAGTTTTGAACTTGATAAACTTACTAAAGACTTCATCTTTTGATTTTAGTAAGTAAACATGACAATATCGAGAATGATCATCAATAAAAGTGATGAAGTATTTCATGCCTTCTCTAGTAGTAAAACTTTTGAAATCACAAGTGTTAGAGTGAATTAGATCTAGTAATTGTGTACTTTTTCTGACACTATGAAAATGCTTTCTCGTGATCTTAGCTTGCACACAATCTTCACATCAAATTTGTTTTTCACCCCGACAATTTGACAGAAGTCCTAATTTATTCATGTTAAATATTTTTCTATAATTAACATGATAAAATCTATGATGCTGAAGAGAAGAGGAGTACACAGATATAGAAATTTCATTGATAACAAGGGCAAAGTTTACAATCCTTATTTTATACATTCCATCCATACGATGAGCATTATCAAAATAACCTTTCTGATAAGACATAACAATTTTTCCTCCTTGGAGATCTGGCCGCATTCTAGCATCATCAAGTAGACTTCTAGACACTAGATTCTTTACAATTGATGGAACATGCTTCACATTCTTTAGAGTAAGAGTCTTTACAGTAGTAAGGATTATCACCACTATCCCAATTCTGAGGACTTTTGTAGCAAAGCGATTAGCCACTGATACATTCTCACTAGCAGCAATGTAAGAAGTAAAAAGGCTCTTATCGATGCATTCATGAAATGTAGCACCAGTTTCTAGCTACCTTCTGATGTGTTAGGAGAATTTGTCATCTAAGAAAGCATTGCCACAAAGTTTTGAACTTCTTCAATATGGTTGACTTCAGCAATATGGTCGATGTTGTCTGCATTCTTTAGTGCTTTACATGCTGTTCACGGGGAAAGTCGATCCGATCTTCATTGCTCGTGAACTCATTAAACCTTTCTGCAATTACAAATGAATTCAACAAAAAAGAGCGTCTTTTTATAAGACTTACAATGAAAATCAAGAAAAATTATAACTTTCTTCTGAACAAACGCAGAATCTCATTTATCGGTCTCCTGCTTGCGTGAGATCTTTGCCGGTGTCGGGGTTTATCTGTGAACCACCACGTGATCAAATCTGGGTCAAGATCTACGGGATCATGGGGACTATTTCATAAAGAAAATAGATCGCCTTAAGTGAACGAGATCGACCAAGTGAAATCATTACTCTTCTCGGGATCAAAACAAAGTTTGAATCTAGAGGGATGAGCCGTAGATCTGATCTAAATCTCCTCAAACTCCTTTGCTCGATGCGTAGGCTTCGTTAAGTCTTCAGATCTGCGTCAGGAAGGATTCTAGAGTTGTGGAAAATGTAGAGCTCACATGCAAGGAGTCTGGTCCAAAAAGATCCACCCTCTGCAAAAATTCTAGCCTTAAAAAATTCTAGCCCATGCAAATGGGATCCCCCCTCTCTATTTATAGACGAAGAGGGGGGGGTCAGCTTGTGGCGGAGCCACTAGGGGGTGGCTCAGCCACCGAGCTGCCCATGTGGCTTCATTTCAGCATTTTCCCCGAGTTTGATTCATTCGGTCGTGTCGATTCCCGAGTGCAGATGTTCGTTTCGCTAATTTTAGAATCTGATTGGTTCAATTCCGTTGATTCCCTCGGCGCTGAGGCTTTACTGTTGAGTTCGCGTCTTGTCAACTCGCTTCATGCATTTCGTCGACTCGCTTCATGTGTTCATGTCATCAACTATTTACCGTTGGATCACTGTTGGATTGTTAGATGGCTCACCACACGTTAACTCCCTATCACGAGTCGGGTTCAGGGTCTTATAGGTAATTTTTGACGCCTACAGATACCCTCTTCAAAGTGTTTCAGTTTTGTTCTTTTATAGAAGAGCCTAAAATACTTTAGATATGATAGGTCCCAACCTTCAATAGGTATAACGGGACCTGAAAAATAGTTTCAGACCTTGATCTCTCCTTTCAGATTATCTAGTACTTTGTATGATAGCTGAAAGTATCACGGTATTACATTTATTGTCTGACCACTATTGAAATCTTGAAATGAAGCTGGTAACTGAGTTCTTTTTGCTTTGACTCGTGTTGGTGAGTTGTTGTATAACTGACCATCAAACTTTCCAAGACTCCTCCGTTAATCGGCAAATTCTCCATTTACGACACGTTGACCGGCGTCATCATAATTTAAACTTTTTGAACTTTTGAGGCTGGGAGAGCTAGTTCGTGCTTACATGCTCCCGGTGGTCCATTGGGGATTGTCGAGTTCTCCTTGTTAGAGTACCCATGAAAATACTCTCCAAGAACTTCTCAACGAAATAGGAAACAGTTTAGACTCGTATACCTTATTGGAGTACCCATGAGATTTGAATAAATTAGGGCCGATGCAAGGTGACCTTCATGGGGCGATAATCCCGGTGAATAAATCTCTGGGGTTCCTCCAAATGTGTGGGAGAGAGAAGAAGTCAATTAACGGGCTGATTTGGTGCCGTTTTGGTATCCGGTTTAGCCCCAGTTTGAATTCCTGTTCAGGGTCTGATTTGAGTCCTATTCATAACTAGATTGGGTCCACTTGGGGCTGATTTAAAAAAGGCCCCACTCCCCTCTTTTTCTCTCTCCTTGGCCGGCCCCCCCTTTTCCTCCCTTTTTTTGTTTTGCCTTTTGTTCTCTTTTGTCTCATCTCCTTCAAACCCTCGGCTAAACCCCTCAGGTTTGTCAGATCTCCCACACTTTTTTTCAGTTAAATCTTCATCAATCTATGGATAGATATGCAATGAACTAGGGCTTTGATTAAAAACTAGAGTTTGATGAAAGTTAGGGTTTGATCAAAGACTAGGGTTTGATTTAAAAAAGACTAGGGTTTATTGTTTTTCTTTCCTTTCTTTTTTTTTCTTTTTTTCTTTCTTTTCTTTTTTTTCTTTCTTTTATTTTTTCTTTTCTTTTCTCTTTTTCTCTTTTTTTGGTTGCGCACGCAGGGAGGGGCTCGACCATGGCCACGCCACCTGCGGGTGGCACGGCCATGGACGAACCACCAGGTGTCTCGGCCATGGCCTAGACACTACATGGTGCCTCGGTTGTGGCTGAGTGGTGCTTTCTTCTATCCCCACGGGAGTTCGATTTTGACTTTGCGACTTTTCGAATCTTCTAATCTTTTCTTCATCTAACCCATTCAATCTTTTGTGTTGATCGCCATGTCGTCGACGAGATCACATGCTCCGAGGAGTCAATCGGCCACTCTGCCACACGAGGGTGAGCGTCCCTGATTCGCTGGTGAGCCATTTTTTCATCATCCCTCCATGCATATGCATACTACATCCCCACTTCGCTCTCCTTCGTAAGACGATTGAGAAGAGCCAAGATCCTCTCTTGTGAGGTTCGATGCTTAAAAGATAGGTTTTGCTTGGTCATCACCTATCTTAAGGCCATTAATGGGGGCGATTCTGTGCCGCCTGGCATTCGGTACGACAGAGTATCTCTCCACTTTACTTATGTGACAGGAAATGTTGTTCTCACGAGCGTGTGATGCAGTCTGAATCATCTCACCCATTATAAGATCGTGACTCTATCTCACGGGTCTACGAGATGAGTTCAACGACTCATATTTCCCTCAAAAATCCTTTATGGCTGGGTTTAACCCATTCTATTTCCTTGTTTCAGTTGAGTATCCCTACGAAGCGTTCTCTTCTCATGTAGTTGATGGGTGCCGCGGCGAGCATTACGCTACATGTGATGATCCCACCATTTTGACTTCACCTCAGTTTGCACCGGATACATCGGCGGAGGCTGCCCAGGTGGTATTTGAGGGGAGCCCTCACATATTTAGATTGTTAATCACAGACCAACCGCTTGTGAGGGACACCAGCTCCACTCAGCCTCTGAGGAAGACGGACTACCTATTCGGTGATTCCGTTGAAGATCCGGATATAGCCCTAACTGAGAGTGAGCAGTGGTTGCACAAGGATGATGGAGGGTCCTTATATCTCCCATGGATACCTAGCCATCTCTCATTGACCGAGTTGAGGCACCGGGCTGTGACACGAGAGATGTCGTGGCACTTGATGGAGGAGCGTGACCATATTCATTGTGGGTTCATTACCCACCAGGCGATCCCGGGCTCGAGTAGAAGCCGTGTTATTGG
>JBAKGM010000081.1:14226314-14241703 GCA_037177215.1 Asparagus racemosus | reverse complement strand
AATTTTTAGGGGGTTGGGGGAAAAACCCCCCTCCACCCCAACAAACCCCCCAACCCCCCCCCCCCCCCAAACCCTAACACGAAAAAAAGGGTACAGAGGGGTCAAGTGAATATATTTATTTTCGCAGACTCTTTAGTTTTATGTCTGGTCTGGAGTCGTATTATGTGGGTTTAGTGACTAAGCTAACTTGTCTCTTACTTTTCCAACAGATTTAATCATCCTGAAAATCAAGAGCAATATGCACGAGTGTACAAATTGGGATGTGATCCTAGTGCCACTTGAATTCATTTACACAATCAAGGATTTGGAGTATCAACAAGCCTATGACAATAATAACCTCAGAAACTCCAGAGGCAAGCAAATTTTTGGAAATTGATATAGAAACATTCAACAGGTTCCTCAAGACTCCATTTTTAGTCATCAGGCATGTTAATGTTCAACATGCTGTGAAGGATTTCATATTAATTATGATACATGCTAATGTTGAACTTTTGAATAGTCCAAAATAGTGCAAGGGAACTCCAGAGACATAACAGATTATCACATCAAGATGATAAGTTCTGCTTAATAGTTAGTACATATATTATATATTTATGTAAAAGATCTCAACTTGGTTAGGAAAAGTAATAATATTATAGTTAATGGGGGCAAAGAGATCTAGAGGAAGACCTAAAAGAACTTGGTGAGAAGCAATCAAGGCCATGTTTGCTTTTTATCCGTGGATTAGGGGTATTCTAACCTTCGAACTATAATCCTGGAATTGTATAATCCTAGGACTATTTTAATCTAGTCTAATGTGTGTTTCTACATGAATTAACATTCTAACTAACTTAAAATAATCAAGGCTAGTGTTTGCTTTTGAAAAAAGTAGACCATTGGGACAAGTATTATAACCAACTTGACATTTTTGTCCTCCAGTCAACTAATATTGTTTTAATACGTCTTTAGGCAAAATAATAAAAATAAAAATAATAATAAATAAATAAATAATAAAAAAATAAAATTAGACTATAGACATATGATCTGAACTAGAAAATAGACATACTTCTCTATACCTATCATAAGTCAATAAACAAACTTCTACATGTAACAAAACACAATCATAGAAAACTAGAAAAATATAGTTAAACATGGGATTCTCCCAATAAAATATCAAATAGTACACGAATATTAAAAAATTTCATCCATCAAGTAAAAGATAAAAAGATAGCATTAAAATGGTGATGAGCTTTTCACCACCTAAATGGAGAAATGGCGGAAAGACATTTTTTAGCTACCATCATTTGATTTGATGGGTGTTTTAGGGTAGTCCTTACTATAAGTTATATTTTTCTATTCGTTGCATAAATTTGTGCTAACACTTAATAAAATGTTGAACGTCTACATGAATTGAGAGTTGAAAATTCACTAATTTGGGGAGACTTTCCATGTCCAAAATTATAACCCTTTCAAGAGATTGCTATTGAGAGGCTTCTTTTGGAATTGCCAAGTTCTCTGCTGCATATCTTCAAAATTCACATAAAAGAACGTATGCAATTTCATCATGAAGATTAAGCACAATGTGGATATTAGCATCAGCAGTGTAGGATGTGCTGTCCTGTTCAAGTTAATCAAGCAAACATTGCTACATTTAAATATTCCCAAAGTTTAATCACTGGTTCATTTTTTGTTGCTTGCGAAAAAAGTGAATTTTTTTCAAAACAAAGAACGCGTTCGTCCTTTTTTTTTTTTTTTTGCTACTCGCTGAGAAGAAAGCCATAGGAAAAAGACATACTGGAAAAAAGAGGCTCGATGAAACTAAACAAGAATGTAAGGACAATTTTCTCTCAAAAATGTAGTCCCCCTTGTTAAATAATACCGGATTTTAAAGGTGGGGGTCTAGTAAGTTTAACATATTCTCCTTGTTAGGGATTACTCCCCTTGTTAGGGATTACTTAGTTCCTCTTTGAAAGTAGTCTGAACCAGATAACAAAACAAACACGAGATAAAACGGTGGGTCCAGACTATTTTAAAATAGTAGCCGAACTGTAGTAGCCCCTAAGCAAATAACTAGTTTTGTGTATTTCATAACAATATTATTTGCAAATAGAATTTGTGTTTAGGGGGTTTTGGTAACTTTTACAAAATTCTCTTTATTTGTTGCCAATCTCTTAGCCAACTTGGGAGTTGGTGACATTCTGCCATTGGAAATGAGAGGGAGCAAGAGGGACGTGTCTCCCTCTTGCCACCTAAAAGAAATTTTCATGCTTTAATCCCAAGATATCCCTCTTCCAATTTCACCTCCTCTCATTTGAATTTCACTGTTGGCTGAGGAAAAAAATAAAAAATAAATTAGTGAGATAGATCAAGAAAGAGAAGGGGAAGAAGAAATAGCTAGTCAAAATCTCATCACATACCAAGGTATAACTTCTCTCTCAATATTTGGCATAGTTTGAAATCTCATGTTAGGAAAAGTTGTAGAGGATCTTTAAATGGTTTGTAAATTGATTTTGGTATTATTGAATGTCTGTGATTAGAGAAAAAAATCCTAGTGAGGATCTCGTTGGGGGATGCCCCTGGCCGGCGGCGAGTTACCGCTACCATGAGATCACCTCCGGTAGCCACGGAAGGGGCAAAGGTCCGGTCTCTGGGATGTTTTAAGTATTAGCCGATATATCGCTGTATCGGCCAATATATCGATTTTGATGCCCTTTCGATATGATATTTATGAAAAAATATCATTTTTCGATATTTACCACTTTTTTCCAATATATCGAAAATATCGGCCAATATTTCATTGAGGAAATATCGGCCGATATTGGCTAATATCCAAATGAAAAGAGTTATTGAGTTTGGGTTTGTTTTAGGTTCTCACTAGACCCGAAAACTTAATAAATTTCTAAACCCAAATACCTTAAATCCGTAGTCAATCTCATATTTCTCCTCTCTCTTCGTTCGGCACTCCAGCTCAAAAATGCTAGACGATTTCAGGTACGAATCTCTCTCCTCCCTCTCCACTCTCTCTCTCTTCTCCAGTTCTATCCTCTGTCTCTCTTCCTCTCTCTTCTCTCTCTGTCTTCCTCTCTCTTCCTCTCTCTCCTCCGTTCATGTCTTCTCTCTCCTCTCTCTTCCTCTCTCCTCTCCTCTCTCCCTTCTCCCTGTCTTTCTCTCTCTTCATCTCTCCTCCATTCATGTCTTCTCTCTCTCTGACCTCTACCTATATTTAATGTCTCTAAATATCGTATATCATTATTCATGATGAAATTTTTATGTTTAGAATACATTAAATTTATTTTGATTGCATATTATACTATTATGAACATCATCTGATATGACACCTCGATATTGTTCACATATCCCCGATAGGTCCTCGATGTTCGTAATCCAATATGAATTTTAGCTATTCGATATTTTCGATATTTTTGATATTTAATACATTGCTGGGAGATAACGGAAAAAAAAGAAAGAAGGAAAGAAACAAATGTAAAAGAAAAAGAAAGAAGAAGAAGAGTCGGTACAGAGAAAGAAGAAAGAGATGTTAAATAAAGGAAAATTTTCCCTAAGGCCCCTAGGTCACAAGAGTTTTATGAAGAACCCAAAATGAAATAGAAAGATGTTGATTCTTTGAATTGGAAAAGTTAGTTTAACACCATGAAAGTTCACTGCATTGTGAACATGACTTGGAAGTTAGGATCATAAATAGGTGGGAAAAATTTTTTATAGACCCCTGTTATTCACACTGCTTGCAACCAGATCCAACTCAGCAATGTAAGACAATGTTAGACTTGGAATATTATCTGTAGCCCCCTTTGTTTGCCACAACTTGTTAATAGTGTCAAAAAAATTTGTAAAGAAGTGTTATAAAAATTATGATAAAATTTCTAAAATTAGCAATAATCTAGGTGAACCCTTCTTATGGGTCTTAAATATTATTTAACCCTACTTGAACATAGATTATGGAGTGATTAGTATAAGCTTATATTAACCATTGTTTTAATTATCCCCAACATGGCTCGATATATCATTTTACAGCGCTTGCTGCAACTAATATGGTCTCTAAATATCTTTTACCTCTTTTTGGCAATTTTGGCCAATATATCCCTGATATGGCTGATATATCAGCCGATATGTTGGCTCATAAATTCTTTTATATGGCTTATAGCAAAATAATATACCACATTTTGCAATTTTTGGATGAGATATCATGATCTTTCTGTTATATCAAATGACATTTTGGCCTAAAAATTAAACAAAATGTTGCAAAGTTTATTTGTACTTTTGTTTATTTTACAATGTTAATTAGTGATCCTAAACATATATTATTTACATTTTGTATGCTTAGATTTAATTATGTATGTCGAGATTACATTTCAGTGCATTATACTATATATGCAAACATCTGTTATGGCATTCTAATATTTACCACAGATCCCCGATATTTTCCTGATATCCACAATCCGATATGAATTTTAGCCATCCGATATTTCCCTGATATCCAATATTTAAAACCTTGATATTAAATTATTAACCTTATAATTTTATATTATAGGATCTGGTTGATATCAAGGAGGATCAAATTTTGAGAAATTCGTATCCGCTAGAGGCGAGTTCATTTCTCACTAGTATTTTAATAATATAAATTGCATGAGTATTATATATATGAATGATCTTATGCTCAAAAAATAATTATTCTATTATGTAGCATGCATACTAATTTGAGTTTTTCTGTTGTGGCCTAACCAATAGTATGATTTTGATTCGTATAAAATATTAAAAGTAAATTTGATTTCATATAAAACATGATAAATGATTTTGGTTCTCATGCGATCTCAAATAATTGTGAATATTGCTTTATTTGAAAGCTATCGAAGAAAAGAAGTATTTTGAATGTGTTTTAATAGTTCACGGATTCAAGGATTTTTCCGTGACTTGGTATCTAATACAAATAGATAAAGTGAATTCCATAAATTGTTTTAACTGAGATGATGAGTTTTACACTTGTCCACTTGATTCGAAAGTGTAACAATGCTTATAAGTGATGTGTTTATGATTTGACAAGTAATTCTCGATGTTTTCAAAACCCTCAGAAAGTCCCTATGTATTGTTCTGTCTATACCTGCTATATGGTGAATGCACCTTTATTTGGTCCTTCTGTATTTAGCCCTCTGAAAGTTGTTCTGTCTCTTTTGGGCAATTCTAATCTTGCCGGCAACCTATGTCAGTGTTAGGTACATTCTATTCCCGAGAATTATCTATTTTGTGATGCGTTTTACGTATTCTCATGCTACTAGGCTGTAATATCCATACCCTTAGTGTGACCTATGAGGTGATTCTTGCAACTATGTGAACAATTCATCGAGAATTTGAGATGCTGACCTTTTATTGTGAATTTGAGAAAATAGTAATTTTTGGTTTTGCAAAAGCTGCATAGTCCGTTTTCTTTCTCATTATTTATCTTGATTGCAAAAAGTCTGATTTAGGAATCTATGATAGTGTATTCAATTTACATATAAGAAAGAGTTTTAAATTATTGCATTCTTTCCTGAAAATACCAATAATATGTTCTTTTATGTAGTATTTTGTCATCTCAGAATTTCAGGTGCAAAACCTGTAATTCAATATTTCAAAGAATTACTATCTTTTTAGATATATAGAAACTCTAGTAGGAAATGTTCTCATTGAGCTTTAGCTCACCCCGTCATTTTTATATTTTTTTCAGATCTAGCGTAGTTTCGCATATAAGTTGAATTTTTGGTTGTGGTGTGTTGCTAGGAGGCGTTAATATGGGAAAGCCTCTCTTTTGTGTTATGCACAGCTGAACAACGTATTTTGGTTTTGTAAAATGCTTGTAACGGTAAGCTTTCATGATATACGTACTAATTATATACATATATATATACAAAGATTTAAATAGCGGATATCGGGGAAATATCGGATGGCCAAAATTCATATCAAATTGCGAATATCGGGAAAATATCGGGGATGTGGTAAATATCGGAATGCAATAACGGCTATTTGCATGTATAGTATAGTGCACTAAAATGTAATCTCAACATACTTAATGAAATTTAAGCATATAAAATGTAAATAGTATATGTTTAGGATCACTAATCAATCTTGTAAAACAAAAAAGTACAAATCAACGTTGCAACATTGTCTGATTTTTTTAGGCCAAAATATCATTTCATATAATGGAAAAATCATGATATGTCGCCCAAAAATTGCCAAGCACGGTATATTGTATTACAACAAGCAATATAAAATGATATCTCGGTCAACATATCAGCTGATATATCGACTATATCGGGGATATATCAGCCAAAATAGCCAAAAAGCGATAAAAGATATTTAGAGACCATATTGGTACGGCAAGCCCAGTAAAAAGATATCGGGGGATATATCGGGCCATGTCGGAGATATTGAAAACAATGATATATATATATAGCTTGCTTTGAATATATACCATCAATAGGTTTATATACTTAGAGAAAAGATATGAGATATGAAGTGTCAGGATTGACGCGTGCATGATACTTGTCTTATGCACGGATCGCTGCTATCGTGTTCTCCATATTTATGAACTTCTGTCGCTGTTTCGGAGCGTGACATGAACTATCAAAAAAACAAACATGCCCTAAGAATGATATGATCATGGTTAACTTAATGAAGGAACTAGCCAAAAATCGAAATGGAAGAATAGGATTCACGTAACCGACCCCAAACATTGGGGATAAAGGCTTTGCTATTGGTGGTGTTGTATGTAAAAGATCTAAGAATCATTTTATTTATGGGTCAAAATCAATTTTCTCAATAATGACTGATTGACTATCTTGGTATCTTGAAGTCACAGTAAAGTTTGCATATTTTCGTATAACGTACAGCTGTTACTCCGTGTCAAACTTTTTGAAACTTCCCATCTCAGACACCCCATTAAACACATCCTTGAATTGATACCTACTATTTCTAGAAATACGATTAAATCACACTTCAGACACCTGCTATATCTAGAAATGTGATCAATATTTCATTCCATAAAAGAGGACCAGGAAATGAGTACCATTCATTAAAGCCCGTTCCACATAAAAGAACCTACCACAACTGTTTCTCTAGTTAGTAATTCTGACAGCAAAATAGAGTTGCAATTACTAACCAAGTCATGACCAGACCAGGTCTCAAAACAACTGACAAGAGTAGTCTCTGCCATAACTAACCAATTCAATAAGATGAAGCGCCAGAAGCACGAAGTAACCATGGGTGAGCTTAAATGCCTTCACATGGAATGAGATTCGATATCCGATCTCTAAACCATGATTTAATACACAGCTATTTAATTTAATTCCAGAAAAAAAATTTTCAAATTTCTTGTAACAAAAACTGAGGTTCTAGTTCCTATGAAGTGTCCCTATAGTCGGCCCCCAAACAAAATCACATTTCAGACATCTACCGTATCTAGAAATGTGATTAATTGTCCATTCCAAACAAGATGACCAGGACAGTGGGTTTCTTAGAAATGTCTTTGCCATAATTAACCAAGTCGACCAGGTCTCAAAACAACTGATAAGATGCCTACAAGCATTGGATTTAGTGTTGTGTGGTCAAGTTAAACAACAATTTTGATATACAAGTCCCACTGGAAGACCCCGCACTGTAGCTGTGGGACACCATTGTGCTTTTAGCAAATGGTTCGTCTGGAGATATTTATGTGGCCAGTAGTAACTCAGAAACATTGAAGTGGTCTTTAATGAAAGCTAAATAATCCCATGACAATGTAATCGGTGCTTGTGAACAAAGATACTATGATTGGGCGCTTTTGTTTCATGAGACAGACTCACAAAGTCAAGATGACAAAATCCTAATGAGAATTTAAGCAGGCAAGAAAGAAGGAAACAGCTGCTTCACTGCAAATATAAGGAATATCCATTATATTGCACGTAAGAACAGTCAATTGTGTGCACATAAGAACCTTTTGTTTCTAGAATTCATTCTCGTGCAAAGGAAACTGGGTTGACATCAGTTCAGATTTACTACAATACATGGGTTGGCAGTATTATGTTTAGATGCGTAATCCCAAACCAGGAGATTCACATGTTTTTCCCGTGAGAGCAGGCTATGTGTGCTAAACTGGAGCGGGGAAACTATAATATACCCAATATTAGTTACTGGTTTGCTTCTTCTGGTAAATGAAAGAGATTCATTTCCCATGAGGTTTTGCCATGCATTCATACATCGGATACAGCTTTTAGTTGAAGCATTTGGAAGGTTCTCAATGACATGTTTTTTCATGGTTTCTCTTTTGGTGTTGGAACTGTGTTCGGCTTTGTGCACATTTGCACATGTTCATATGTGACTTTGATAGTGTGCATGCATGTGTGATTGAGTGCCCGCACCTGAATGGGCTTTCAAAAATCAATTTAAGCTCCATTATTGTACAGTTATCAAAAAGACATTCTTCTCTTTATGATAGCACATTAAAAAATATTAAGAGTCCAAAGCGACATTTTCTTTTTACCTAATAATTTAATCTAACATAAATACACGGGACTTGCTACAAAAATAGGTGGTTTCCATGTGTTATTTGCATTGTCAGAAGTTCAGTGCTCAATAAGCAGACCAAAAATATCAAGATTAATCATCATCTTTCATGTCTTATTTTCTTGTAAATGAGGCTGTTTTTATGACTACATGACATGTCGTACTGGTTGTATAACCCATGAAAAATTGAATTTCGCTTAGTCTTAAGATCCCACAGTCTTATGCTTTAGATAATGATTTTATTTGTTTATTGGACACGGAAAGAGAATAAAACCACTTCATGATGCTTCTTGACGGTCGACCTTCGAGTAAGCCATCTTCATGATGAGGGAGAAAGGATTCTTAAACATAAAATAATTGAAAATTCACCAATATGATTGATGGATGATTTATGACAACATAGTAAAGTCCTATGCAGACAAGTCAATTGTAAGTCAATCATAGGTTAACAATGTATCTCAAGCAAACTTAACACAGCCTTTTAACATAAACCTTTTAACCATAAGAAAAATCCTCCAGCATAAACTTTGATTTGATTTGAAAAGCATTAAATGGAAATAATTTCCATCTATCAATGATGAGATTGAATATGAAACATCTTGAAGCTTGTTGCTATGTAAACAATTCAAAATAGCACTTTACACAGAAGCTTAAGCTAATGGATTGTCGACAAAAGTAATGTATATCAAGCTTAACCTCTCTGGCTAGTTAGAGTCTAAGGACACTTAAACAACGAAACAACGACCCTCCAAAACATCAGAAGTGAGTCCAGAATAATGGGAAGATGTTAAGAATTTATACATGGAATTAAATCATAATTGAGGTAGAATTACCAATGATAAGTCAGCCCCCAATGTGGAGAAGTAAATACTGATTATTATTTTTTTGTAATTAAAGAATCTGTTAGATTTAGTGAAAGTAGCAAGTTAAGAAAAATTCAGAAGAAAATGCTGCTTACTGCTATCAACTTTCCAGCATTTTCAGGCCTTCTTGCCACATGGATTGCAGCAGCAGCAGCAGCCCCTGAAGAAATACCCACCTGGAAAACAACAATATCTTAGTTTAGAAAATTCAACAACACTTAAATGTTTATATTCAGAGATGGATAAGGGTAGTCTTTACCTTGCAGAGAAAGAACAATAATTGTTTGTATCCTTGATTTAAGAAATAAATGTGCTTACCAGCAATCCTTCTTTAAGAGCCAATATTCTTGCAACTTCAACAGCTTCAGCAGTGCTTATCTACAAGGTCAAGAATAGACAAATGTTATTATTTTTGTCTATTTTAATAGGAAGAAAAGTTATACTTGAGGTGCAAAATAGCCAAGTGAAATTACATGCAACTTAAGGTGCAAAATAGTCAAGTGAAATTACATGCAATGTTTCAAACAGCCTCCGCCTAGCCTGCCTAGGCCTAGGCGGTACCTAGGTTGCCTGCCTAGCGCCTAGCACCTAGGGGGTACCTAGGCTGCTCACCTAGGTTTTGGAAGCCCCTTGGAGAACGTGGGTTGCTTACGTGGACTACATCCTTCAGGCCTTGATTGTGATTTCCTATGTTGCAGTCTCCACATTCTCCAACCTCCAAACCACTCCAACCTCCAACTATGAACACCTCCTCTACTTTCTCCGACCTTCAACAAACCCACTTTCCCCCTCAACCACCACTTAAACAAAGAAAAAAATTTGCCTAGGCGCCCATCCGGCACCTAAGCTTTCTATATCATTGACATGTACTATCGATTATTTTAATTAAAAAATAAATAATAGGAAAACCGCCTAGGTCTCACCTAGGCTCCCACCTAGGCTTCGAGTCTAATGCCTAGGCTGCCTACCGCTTTCTGTAACATTGATTACATGTAAGAAAGTAAAGCAAGGAAAACTGTGTAGTAACAAAATTCAACAAAGTGCGTCTCCTCCCAATTGTAGGTTAAGATAATAAACAATTTGCTTGCACTACTACTCTTATAACAAAAAAGCGTAAGTTGTAATAGCTAACTAACTACAATAAAGAAGGAAGAAGGAACTGGAGAAATGTAAATGGATTAACCTTTACAGGTTTTTTATCGGTTAAAGTAAATATTTATCAAGAAACAGAAAAGTTTAAGTCAACACTCAGCATCAATGCCCAGGTAACAAACCTAAGATGTCTGCTCAAGGATTATAAACAGTGAAAAAATGGAATTAGGTAAAGACACTAAATGGCTGAAATTCCATTTAGTTTCATTTTTAAATATGGAATTAATATGAGACACTAAAAGGCTGAAATTCCTCTTACTTTCATTTTTCAAATATGAAAAAGTGATCTATGTGTTTCTAGAAAGTTGCCGTGTTTTTACTTAAATCTCCAAAAAAGTTGATTGGAAACAATTATCTTCTCATTTGATAACCTGAATGATGAAAGTCACCAAAGAAAAATCCCACAACTTTGGGCTCCCTCAAAATTGCCACAAGGGCTACTGCTTACATCTTTTCTCTCATATCAAAATGGAGTATTGCGCAACTATGCTCTAGAGTCCCGTCATGATCTTTGCAGAAATATGATGAGGGTCACTTTAAGCTTTTCTAGCTGGACAAAAATTGAACTATTGGATAATAATGGTTTACCAAGTTAAAAAAAAGAACACCAAAGGTCCAATAACTCTCTCTCAAACTTCAACGCCTTGTGCATCCCTTTAATTCTGGATGCAGATCCAATGATTTCCATTTTAAAGCTGGAGTTTTGGTAAGTTTCAGGTGCCGTGTGGAGATGCCTAGACTTCCCACTCTCGACAAAAGTTCATGATACTTGCAAAGCTAGCTCTTCCTGTATTCTAGTCTCCAAGTTAACCTCACCAAAGGGCAGACTTGTACTACAATTTTTTAAGTCTGTTCTAAAGGTTTCTACAATGACCAACTATACACCCTATATTTGTGTTCATCATTCGTCTTATGCAAACAAGAACAGCCAAACATTAGCAATATCTTCTGTGTAGGTATCTAGCGATGAAAGTATCCCTTGGCAACAAGAATCAAGGTATCATACAATTTCTCACTCCCTAAGCTGTTCACAAAGGAAGTTGTTAACACAAGCAGGCAACAAGAATCAACGAGTTTGAAGGTTGATCCATATACATACATACATAAATATTGTAGTTAATAAATTACATGTGATCAATATTGTTTTTTCATTCACATGTTACGAGAAAATCACTCGTATTTGAACTAGATACCTAAACGACCCTTTAAAACCACACTTCTGAAATCGGGTATGGGCTGAAATGAATCCGATCTGTGTCAAGCAAGCTGCAGAAAGTGGATATGAAGTGTAAGCTATACGTCCAAGAAAGTGTTTTAAACTAAAACATGTATTATATAACTGATTACACATATGAATAAATGTATGCAAATATTCAAGGAGTGTCTGAGAAGTGTTGGTGTCGGACAGACGAACACGCGTATGAGAAGTTTCACACACGGACATGGGAGTCAAGATGAGCTGACGTGATCGCGGTCTGTTTGGCACTAGTGTACAATCAAATCTAAAAGGGAAGTATGAACCATAAATACTTTTAATGCTTCCCCTTCACTGGTAAGGATTCAAAGAACAACCACAGACCATCGCTTTATACTAGGTTCTCTATTTAGACCACCCATGTAAGCAGTCAAAGATTAGTATGGCACTGGAGATTCAACTAGTCACCAACAATCTTAACAGCATCAAACAGAAATGGTAACCTTTCCAGTTAATGTTGTACTAAAAAATGAACATATTAAAAGAAACTAAGTACATTGAAGTATATCAATAACAGGAAACCATCTAAGCAGTTCAAGAATTATTTGAAGGAAAGACAAAAAAAATGAAATGGAACTAGGAAAATACAACACAGAAATATGCTTGAATTAGAGGTCAGACCTTCATGACCTCATCAAGCAACTTAACATCAAGAATGCTTGGCACATAACCTACAAAAGCACAGAAAACAATAGATACTTAAACAGTAAGATGTAACAGTATAAAAATTTTAAGAAAAGTAAGTACTAATCTTCTTGGCAAATACGTAGTAAACCACTACTGTTTACCTGGACTTCCTCCAGAAATTATGCTTGTTTCTGCAGGTTCTACTCCAATAACCTGACAACAAAAGAGAGAGCACAGTTATACATGGCAGCTCAGCTATAGAGTTTTAAACCAAAGGTCCCAGAATAATAACAAGGTTAAACTTAGTATAACAGATTATCATAATGGAACCAAACTAAAAATGGAATGTTAAATTATACTGAAATATCAAAAAAGGAAGAGACCAATAAAATCTGACATCAAGTTTAGTAATTAGTAATTGTTTCAAATGGAATTCAAAAGATATTGAAGTTCCAGCCTAGAGTCGGTCGCACAATGGTGGATACTAAAAGGATCAGAAGCACATTTTTGCATCGGCAATGAGAGACTTTCAGCATTTGTCTTCTGATACATGCCAAGCTTTGTTTGCGAATGCTTGTTACTTCCTTTTCTTAATCTTATAATAGAAAAACAAGAAAAAAGAGCCTTTATCCCAGATTTTGGGAACATCCACATATATCCATCTCTTCCACTGAGCCCTATTAAAGTCCATACCCCTGATGAAATTAACAGCTAACATGTCCGTCTAATTCCCGATTCATGTTTTTAATGTCTACTCCTATATCTCAACAGTCTGTTAACTAGGATCCTATCACTCATTCCAGAAACGTGCAATTATCAACCTTTGTTGCACATAGACAAACAAGCTAAATTTTGTTCTCTTTATCTCTTCTGGAAACGCTAACCCCTTACCTGTCATTTAGTGTGTCATCACTCTCGATCTTAGGATTCATCTTTCACCAACATTCACCTTATGAACATGTTATTTCTTGAATGCTGCAATTCTAATTCATAACACATTGCTCGTTCTACCATCTGCCATATAGAAAGTTTCTTTTAATTTCATGCGTGTTCCATGATCACACAATCTGATAGAAAACTTTCTCCACTTTCACCATCCTGCTTCGCTTTTTTAGCATATCATTTTCAATCTCTCGACCATGATGAATGATGCATTCTAAGCATGGAAAATGGTATTACCAAGCAACACAAATCCCACCTTCCATTTCCAGTCAGTTTATGCTATAATAAAATTTACAAAGTTTTAAGAACTTGCTTATACATGTAAAGTGATTTTGAAGGTTTGCTGAGAACAAAATAAGTTACAGAATCAATAAGAAGCTGGGCAGGTCAAATGAAATAGGTCGAAGGACAAGACCTATGTGACACTGAAGCAATAACAATTTGCAACACGGTTACTTG
Organism: Asparagus racemosus; assembly: GCA_037177215.1. Lineage (NCBI taxonomy): Eukaryota > Viridiplantae > Streptophyta > Magnoliopsida > Asparagales > Asparagaceae > Asparagus > Asparagus racemosus. The sequence goes on along the minus strand of JBAKGM010000081.1, from coordinate 14,227,894 downwards.
GATAAGTGATGTCTATAAATCTAAGTAATAAGCTCCACAGACCAGACCTAACCCACTACTATCCCTTAATCATTATGCACAATTGGAATTTAAAATTTTACTTAAGCAATTTGACAAACCTGCAAAAGAGGTTATCAAGTTTTTTTGCAACCCTGAAACAGGAAAGTAATTTTCCAGTTAAAAAATAATAATGTGAGGCACTAACAACTGGTTAAAAGTCAATTGGTTCGCAAACTAACTAAAATGCTCACCCTACCTTTGTTTCTGATTGTTAGTGCTTGACAACTATCCATCTTGCACTACATAATAGGTAATAGCTATGTTGCAAAGATATGGACATCAGCACATAGCCAGGACAAAATGGCACATGGAAAGTATAGAAAATAGACACAATACGCATGAGAACCTGTGTCAAACACAACACGACTTCACAATAGAAGTGTGTGCAATATGTTGTCTAATAGAGTTATTTTAGTCCAAAACATGCCATGGGAAGATGAAAAATAACAGCAACGTATTCCCTTCTGAAAACCTATGACAGCTACATAAAGTGTTCCTGTGACAGCTACATAAAGTGTTCCAGATCTGAAACAATACATTGATTTCACTTAAGCCAGCATAAATATTGCCCATTCTCATGAAGACTATTAGCTCTAGCATGAAATGCAATTATCCAAAACAAATCCCTTGTAGATTCAGTCAAATAAACAACACAACTGATTTCACTTAAGCCAGCATTAATATTGGCCAGTCTCATGAAGACTATTAGCTCTAGCATGAAATGTAATTCTCATGAAGATACAATTATGCTCTGATGAGGATCTATGCTTTCAATTGCTGGTAATGTATCCAAAGAAGAGGAATATCATTAAGGGCATGTTTGGTTCAAAAAATAATAGGAATAGGATTAGGAATCCCATATTTTTTATGGATTCCAACCTATTCTATAAAAATTTGTTGGATGTCAAAAATTTTTTGAGAATACCATTTTATCCTCTTTCTATGTTTGTTTCAACCCCAAAAAATATGGATTCCAACTTTATAGATCTTCTCCAAATCCTATTCTTTTGTTTGGTTTGGAATGACAACTTTTGGGAAAAATGTTGTAGGACTCCAACGGCTAGTTTTTTAAAATATGACTAAACCGAAAATCCTCCAAGGCCTCCAACGGCTAGTTTTTTCCCCATGTTTCAATTTTAAAAATTAAAAAGCCATCAAATTTAAAAATATCGAAATTGCTCTTTGCCTCCAACGGCTACTTCCAACGGCTACTTCCAACGGCTAGTTCAATGAAGGCTATAAAAATGAGTTGAGGGCTCATGTACCACTCATCCAATTCTCATAGTTTGCAAGTTCCATCCACTTGAAAGCAACATGAAATCAAGAGAAAGCCCTCAAAATTTTGAAGTTTTTTGTGATTGTAATCTCCAAACACCCATGAAAGTGTGCAAGTATGGAAAAAATAAGGGACGGCTTTATTGGGGTTGTGCAAAATACCCCAACAAAGAATGCAATTTTTTTGAATGGGCGCGCGAAGAAGAAGTAGACTGCAATCAACAAATGCAGTTTGACAAAGGTAA
>JBAKGM010000081.1:14215483-14225962 GCA_037177215.1 Asparagus racemosus | reverse complement strand
TAGAATCCATTATTTACAATTTTGCCACTGTCAGAGCAAAATCCCAATCCTATTCTATAAAAATGATGAAACAAACATGCCCTAAAGGGATTTCTCAATATTAGTCCCTCAAATCTTTAATATTTTTTAAAATTAGGCCATCAAATAATTGAAATTATATTAGGTACCTCATTTCCTATAAGTTGTTTCAAAATTACTCCCTTATATCATTGAAATTGCTATGAGGTTCCCCAATTCTGGTAATTTGGAAGTTGTTTCAAAGCAATATGAATCAAGAGCAGCAGTACAACATATAAGAATTGGGGACCTGACAACAATTTCAATGATTTTAGAGACTAATTTCAAAATATTTAATATTTAAGAGACCAATATCGAAAAAACCCAAAATTAAAATGAAAGAAAAAGTCAAAGGCATATTGTAGTGATAATTGCCGTATTATGAAATAAAGTGAGATGAACTATCATAAGGTATCCTAAATAGACTAGAAAATATAGCAGAGGGCACACTAACATCAACAGATCCTAAATAGCGTACATGAAACTGCCAAGACTCCTGTAACAAACTACAGTAATTACAACGATATCAAGAACTTGAGAAATACAGTATTGAACAGATAAAATTATGCACAGAAGTTAAGAAACCACCACTAACAATTTTCTAGTCCAAAAACTTTAACAGTTGACTTTTGCATGACAATTCCTAACCTGCTTACATAATCCAATAGTATAGGAAAAAAATTCATTGCATACAGTCTTTCTTTTTACTTACTTTTGATCATCAGAAATGATATACCTACTTATATGTCCATTGATTGTAACTAATTTGTACCATTCAAGGATCAGAATAGGTAAGTACTGCCCCCACAGAAGAGAATTCAGAAACCAAGCTACTTTTCTGCTCTCCTGTCCATCGCAACTAAGAAGATACTTTCTCCTATACGTTCTAACTTCTATCAATTGCCTCAAGATTCATTTCAATACCCTCAATTGCCTTTCCCTGAGATTCCCTGGTCAGAATTTTGCATCAACCCGTGAAGGGGGGATTTTTGTCTTGATTGAATAAATTTTCTGAAGATCAATTTCAACACAAAATCATGTTATGCAGCCGCTATATTTCCCCATTCTGATGCCATGAAATTACTTTATCCACACCTTATGATGACATCCAATCACCTTCAGTTGGATCCAAGAACTAACATTTTGGGAAACAATTTCAAGGTATGCAGACTAAATGTTTTATAAAATATCATGTTATCATTATTTTGATTATCATCATTTTTGAGAAACTAGTCAGATACGGGATCACTGCTGATATAAGTTGTTTTTTCTCAATATAGCATATTTGAAAATGATCAAGGATGCAAAAGACAGGACTTCAAACTCAGTGCTGAAAGGATAGAGTTCACCAGATAAACAATTCAGGGACAAATTTGAAGAAAAATAGTAAACACGAACTGAACAACAAGATTAAGAAAGTCAATAGAGGGAGATGTCCATACCTTGATATCTTTGTTCATCATTTTCAGATAACGCCCTGTGCCTGTGATAGTACCACCTGTCCCAATGCTAGCGATAAATATATCAACGCCGCCCAATGTATCTTCCCATATTTCTGGACCTGTAGTTTCAAAGTGAATCTGTAATCTATTTAGATGCAATCTTAACATAATTTATACATTTAAAAAGACATACTTTAAAACAATGTATAATGCTATTTCAACAAAAAAGGAAAGGAAGGAACACAGTAAAAATGAAGCAACAACCTCAGAGTTCGCTAGATTATCAAACTGCTGAAACATGTACGCATTTGGCATCCGCTCAACTATTTCATTAGCCTTGTCCACTGCTCCTTTTAAACCTTTTGCTGGATCTGTTAAAATTATCTCTGCTCCAAGTGCGCGAAGAAGAACACGTCTCTCTAGATTTATTGATGCAGGCATGGTCACAATGAGCCTATATCCTCTAACAGCAGCAACAAATGCAATACCAACTCCTGTATTTCCACTAGTTGGTTCAACTAAAGTGGTCTGTGATCAAATGGAACTTGCTTATGATGGATGTGGTGTATAGCTGATATAGCTGATAATGGCTCTTTTTAATGCAAGAAAGCTTACCTTTCCTCGTGAAATAAGTCCTTCGTCTTCAGCATTGTTTATCATGCTACATCCAATCCTGTATAGTATCACAATCCATGTTAACAAACTTTTGCGCAGCATTAAATAGCTCAAATAACAAAGCTATTTTGCTTGTAATTACCTATCTTTGACACTTCTACAGGGTTCCATAGACTCGAGTTTTGCAGCAATATTAGCCACACAACCTTCAACGACATTGTTGAGATATATCATTGGCGTTCTCCCAATTAACTGACCAAGAAGTCAGAAATTAAGAATGAAAAAGATATGTCTTCATTATACTAAAGTAACATAAAAAAGACATGCTTAATCTCTTGACAACGCCAATCCATAATTTCAAGAAAACTACTCCCAAAATTTCAAACAATTTCACTTAACATTATTAACAGTTTATTGGATTTGCATCGATATACTACTGTCAAAAGTCGATAGTACCACCAATGGACTAAAGAATCTGGAAGAACTTGATCGATTAAATTTAGAGTGCTATAAATTGATATGGTATAGAAAAATATTATGCAGATCATCCTCTCTTTATTCAAAAGAAGGGGAGAAGATAGTTTATTGATAGTGCATGTGAATGATATGGTCATTATCAGAGACTGGTCATTTGCAGTGTTTTAAATGTCGGCCGCCATGTCGGACATGTCAGCCGACATGTCGGATTTAGGGGCCAACTGACACGATATGGAGCTTTTTAATGCATATTGTATTTTCAGGGTTTATGTCGGATATATCGGGAGACATGTCAGATATGTCGGGCGGATATATCGGGGACATGTAGGCTATGTCGGCTAATTTTTCAGTCTGGCAAATTGGCAGATTTTTTTGGTTATGTTTATTTAGTCAGGTTTGGGTTTAAATTCCTGATTGTCTTAATATTGCTTTCAAAGACAAAACCCGATCAGTTAGGGGAAATGGAAAAAAAGACCGAAGATATTTTCATCGCTCTTCTTCTCTTTCTCCTTCAACATCTCATCGGTCTCTTCTCTGAGCTGTTCCTTCGACATCAACATCGGGCGATCTTCTCTCTCCTTAACCGCCAACATCGGGCTCCTCTTTTCTCACCTCTTTCCTTCAATATCAACCCTAAGCATCATAAGTTATTTATTGTTTAATATGTTTCGACAATAGAATTTATTAAGAATATTTAGATTTCATTTATAATATTTATATTACACATATACACACCATCCGATACGGCAATCCGATATTTTTTATGTCCCCCCGACATATCCCCGATTTCCGCTATCCGACATGAATTTTAGTAGTCCGACATGAATCTAACATCCGACATTTAAAACCTTGGCCATTTGTGATTGAACATTTGAAAAGCTAACCTGCTGTGGAAACTGAGACTAACGATTTAGGAGTAGAGGTTGAGAGATCAAATACAAAGAATCTTTTTTTCACAGATAAAGTATTTTCTTGATCTCTTGCATAAAACTAGAAAATTTGGGTGCATACAAGCTACGATTGAACTGAAGGTTACCTTCAATTAAGTATATCCCGAGGTGAAACTCTCAAGGATCATGGACAGAATCAGTGACTTGTACGTAAAACTTCTAAATTTCTATTTCACGTGTCCCGAAATTGCTTGTGTTTCTATGAAGTTAGTGTGCTAGGCCAATTGATGGATCACTCTTGCCATAAGGTTTTCTCATTTCTACACCTAATTCTCATGTATTATTTTTGGGCTTTGATTGAGAATGAACCATTGTTGATCACCAGTCCACTATAAGTTATTGACTGACCGTGAAAGGAAACCCAATTACATGAAAGAATTAATTAAAAATCAGGTTCTGTTTCAATCTAGTTCTGACGGTCAATATAGATCTATGGACATGGTATTGCTTAAGTACTTTGGTTCAGATCTTCCTTCAAACATTGGTCAAGTAACCTTGGTTTTCTATGCCTCCACTGTAGAACAAGCTAAGTTGCATAGGTACTGGTACTGGTACGGGTATAGGTGATGGCAAATTTGCAAAATGTAGGGTACAGGGATACGACTATATATATGTATATTATGTATATCTATATGTATTAAAATTTACATAAGATCAGTATCGCTTTTTCATTTAGTAGGGTACAGGAACATGACCATTACATAAGATCAATAATGTTTTTTTTTTCATTTACATTAGATCATTATATAAGAAATAAATGTGAAGTGTAGAATATATGTCAAAGAGGTGTATGATAAGTGTTTTAAATTAAAACATGTATGATATATTTGAATGTATGAAATATATTCAAGAAGTTTCGGTATGGGTATGGGTACGGCTTCCAATAGAAGTACCCAGGTGACATAAAGAACAAGGTAACAGCATTATAGCGACCAATCTTGATCAAGATGACAAGAACAAAGAAATTCATTCTCTGCAATTGCTTCCATCCCAGTTCATTTATCCTCAATAGGGGAGGCAGAGCTTCTATCACGTTTGGTCTCCTCTTCATTCTTGCTCGTTAATATCCTAACCTCAACCTCCAGTAGTTCTCAAAAGCTAGCTCAATGTTAGTCTCCATCTGTGTTATAACATCCCAACCTTGTAGTCGAGGAGGGGGGGGGGGAGACAGATGGTTGTCCCTTTTGGGGTGGGTGTGTGTTGGTGTGTGTGGGGGGGGAGGTGGGGAGGGGGTGTGAATGACTATGCGAAGAGGACTGATAACTTGGGTAGGATTAATTTTATTGGATTGTCAGCCTGACGCAAGTTGGACTTAAACAAAAAGAAAATTAACAGTGAGCAATTTAGAATTATTTAAGAAAATTGATGGACTGATTTTAATATATGATATTTCACAGACCTGTCTCAAAATATAGATAATTTGGGGATGAAATAAAAAGCTCATTCTTAATTTTAACGCCTTTACTTTTGAGGAAATAAAAATAATAACCTATAAGTGCATTTCTCAATAATATTTCATTTGAGGAAAGAAACATAATAAAAAAGTTGGTGCTGCTTAGTTGCTTCAAAAGCCTTTTAAAAATTCAAACAGTAATAGAAAATTAATGGATTTCATGGAAGTCTAAATTAAAGTCATGGCATAATTTCAGGCTAATGATTTCAAAAGCCTTCATACTTGTTTCCGACCAAGTTCTCCTAGACCTACATTCTACACTTCCTTGCTCCATTAATTAGAATATTACTACTCCTCTGAATTGTGGTAATTTAATGGCCTTCATTACTGTGACTACACCATTTCAATTCATTCTCAGCAACCTCTCACTTCCTATGATTGCACTCATTTTCTCTATCATGTCTCTTAAGTGTACACATGCATATTAATTGCATCATTCTTATTTTTCCCAAACTAATTTTTTGCAGGTATTTCTTAATTTCCCAACATTCTGATCTACATAGGATCGTTAGTCTTATAGTCGTCACATAGACTATTCCAGTCAGTTTCTCTCTGAGTTACCATTACGGAGTAGAATAGCATAAAACCTGGAAAAGATAAAAGCATTATCAAACTGTACACAAACACACCCACTCGGACAAAAAGCACAGAAAAAGGAAAGAAAAAAAATTTTTAACCCATTAAAAAATAACCCATCACTAGCAATAACCTTATCCCAATTGAAACCATTACGAGCTACCTCACTAAAAAAGACCAAACAGTTTCACATTTTACACAAGAAATCAACCCAAATTAAAAAAGTAAGAAGAAGAAATAGAATGTTAAAACCTGGGTAACGTCGTCAGCGATGTTGACAGTGTCGAGCTCCTCCCCGCTGTGAAAAGAGACAGCTTTTGCAAAGATAGCAGCAGACATGGGTTTTCTAATTTTAGCAGTGTGGAGTTTGTTGCCATGGGTTATTTTGATGGGCAAATAACGTGAAAATTTTGGGAGTCGGAGAGAGGATAAGGGAAGAAGGGGATGTGCAGTGGATAAACCCATTGCTGGATTTTTGTGCTGAGGTTTTAGAGGGGTTTTGTGTTGGAGAAAATGAGGGGAAATTGTAGAAAGGGGAAGATAAAAGTTGGACTGGATCACGTTCGGGTCGGGTTACGCTCTTTAACGGGTTAGGTTTGATTTTTATTGTGTCCGGCAGTTGGTCAAGCCCGATTCTGTCTTCCTAATCCGGGCTACGCTCTTTAACGGGGTACGTTTGGGTAGAGATCGAAACACCAAAATTTTTTTCATAGGCCAGCTATGGTTAGACGGGCTTGAAAACTTGCTTCAGCTATTCGAAATGCTCAAGGAACTAAAATTGTAGGCGGGGTGGACACTGAGTAACTTCGGCCGAGTCTGAGCTGAAGGCTAAGTCAGTATTGCGTTATAGGTATTAGCTGCAGAATGGTGGGGAAGTCACCTCAACATTTAATGTGAAGTGATAGAAGGCGTGCGGTGCTGATGTGGTCCGATGTGCCATAAAGACTTCTAGGGATGGAGAAATGATGGCGCCAATTGTGCATTTAATGACAGTTATGGTGATGGTGATCAGCTGTCGGCGGGAGTTTTTCAAGGTAACAGTCGCTTTTTAGCTCTTCTGATCGAGAGCTGAGAAGTACTACCTTTTGAGTCGACTATGCGAGATGTCGGTCATCTAAGTAGTTGAGAGAAGCTCACCTTGAGTCAATCCAAGGGGGTGGTTGACAAGTACAGCCTTTCGACTCGACTACGCGGGATGTCGGCTTGATTGAGTCAGCCGTGTTGGGTCTTTAATTTCCTTAGAATGCTGACCTGTTTTGATTAAGTGTAATGCGGGACACTTGTCTGCTATTGAGTTGAGATTAATATTCAGCATTAAAAACACGATAACAATTGGCCCCTTTCGCTTAGAGTTAGCCTAGGCTGGGTCCGAGTGAAATACTACTGTGGTCTTGCTGAGTCATGAGGTGCATTTATGAAGGGATCTGAAAAGTTCCTCAGATGCGATGTTGTCGACGTCATCAAACACCTTTTGACCGATGTCACCTTGGGTTTCGTGCCTGATCGTGGGCAGCCCAAGGTTGGTGTGCTTTGCCTCAATTCAGGAGAAGCCGCTTCGGATTCTAGAATTAATCAGGGTCGTTGGTCTGAATTCAATTCGACCGTTGTGGCTTTAACAGGTATCGATCCAACTGTATATATAAGTAGTGTTGTGTCTGCGAGGGGGCGCTTATTATTTCTGAAATTCCGAATTCGAATTTAGAAAGCACTCCGATCATCTTCTCTAATAGTTATTTGAAACTAGCATCAATGGCGGCCCCTGCTCTCAACGCTAGACAAGAACTGCTTGTGGAGCTCCACTCCAAAGTGACGTTGCCATAGCTAAAATCACTTCACGAGAGATTCGATATCCCACAGGGCTACAAACTAAAGGCGCCTACGAGGTCGTAGGCTATTTAGCCATGATGAAAGCTAGGCTCTATTATACCTCAAGCACTTGGAGTGTGGTTTGTGGCTCCCCCTACACCCCTTCCTTCGCCTTGTCATCACGACCTTGGGGGTGTTGCCGATGCAAATGAAGCCGAACTCGATCACGACCCTAGTGGGGTTCGTGGTCATTTGCCACTGGTTGGGAGTCACCGTCGCTGAAAGTGCTGGCTTATTTGGTTGGTGTCAAGGTGCACCAAAAATATGCCCATTTCCGCTTTCAGACGGTGGGGAAATTCAAGATCGTCGTCGATCCCTCTGAGTCAAACAAGGACTGGAAGGAGAAGTTCGTCTGAGTCACGGGAGACGAGTCATGATTTGGGATGTTCAAACTGGCCAAAAATAGTGAAGGAGAGTCTATTAGTGGGGGACTTGTCGAGTGCTGAGAGGCAAGCTCTAGATTTAATCAGAGCATACACAGGCTCTCATAAGATGGAACATCTACTCGACAATTCCGTCTTGAGGGTAGTCGACATCTCCTCTGTGACCCCCATAATGAGGGATGAAGAGAGGGCAGCTAGGGTGACTCTTGGTCCAGAAGAGGCAGCTAGGGTGCCGACAGCTCTGCCAGCCGGGCCCCAAGCAGGGTTGTCAGTGGCGCTTGCAAAGCACCCTCATCAAGACTTGGCCCCTGAGGAGGCTACGGTGGCTCGGGTTCAGACGGCTAATGTAGTGGCCACGTTGGCGGGTTCGGCACTCTCAGCCGTTCAAGCTGAAAGGAAAAAAGAAACTATGGAAGGATAGAAGCCATGGGCCTAGGAAGGTGGTTGAGGGGGGGAGACCAAAGTCATCCATGTGGATGAGGGGCCCTCGACTCAAGAAGAGGAGGAGGAGGCCAATCAGTAGGAGACAAGGGTCGAAATTGAGACCCAAATAGAGGGCAAGAGAGCTCCCGCCGTCCCTACCGAGTTGACTCGTCACCAAGGGAAAGACGCAGTCGAAGAGGTGGCGGCTCGCTTAGAGAATCTAGCATGGCTTTATCCTCATTACGTTGATGAGATTGAGTCTGAGACTTGGGAGAGGATGAGGATGTTACTGATAGGGTCCTCAAGAGTCGACCCTTGGTATGTTAGGGAACCAACTCCCAAGCATCAACATCAGCCTGCCCACCGCCTCTACATGAGGCGGTGTCCTGGAGTCTTGTGTTGCTCAATTGAGAGTAGTGGAGCAATTCTGGCTTCCTCGCGATGAAGCTATCTTGGCAGAAGTCCCCGATGTCGGCCTCCATCTAAGCCTTTGAAGCTACTTGGTCCGTGGGGCTCTCGTGGAGCAAGAGATATTCGATCGAATGGAACAGATTCGAACTTCCTATCTCAAACTCCAAGGGGAGTTGGATGCTCGAAAGACCGATGTAGAGACTGATCTAGAGAAGGCTCTCAAGGAATTGTTGGCCAAGGAGGATGAACTGGGGGACTGGCGTCGCAAGATGGAGGTACAGGAGAGAATGATCGAGAGCCTCAAAGCTTCGGATATCTAGAAGTCTGCTGAGATTGAGAAGCTTAAGCGTGAACTCCATGAGAGTAAGAAGAAGGTGAGGCACTCATCCGAGGAGGTCTCGCTAGGGCTACAGGAGAGAGACCGCGCATTGGTGCGAGTCGAGGCCTAGCATCAAGTTACTCGTCATGCGAAGGACCAGCTGGAGGAGGAGCAGTTGACTCGGACAAAGCTTCAAGAGGAGTATGCTTTGCGTGAGGTGTCTCTAGTTGAGGATCAAATTTGTATCGCCTATTTGGAATCCAAGACTCATTGGTTAGAAGTCATCGAAGAGTATCGCCACGTTATCTTTGGGAAAGAGGAGGTGGCGATCGCTTGTAAGGCAAGGTTTGACTATCTTAAGGCACAGCTCCTAGCCGAGATGGAGAGCATACCCGACTGCTTCCACTCTCTGGCAAGAGTCTCCAACTTCCTAGATATACTCTTTGATATAGAGAAGCAAGGCAGGGGTCTTGATCTCGACAGACGTGATGCTGGCGGTGAGGAGTTGGATGATGAGGCCAATGAGGATCCTCATGAGAAGGCTGAGGAGGGGGCGATGGCTCAACCAAGGAAGCCGGTGAGGGTTCAGGTAAGGACAGTTGGGTGAGCTCATCTGGCAAAAAGAAGAGCGACAGGGCTGAGGCAGAGGTCCAGTCCACTCCTTCACCGCCTGCCGCTAGCGGCTCCTTGCCTCTGACTCCTAAAGTGGGGATGGATCTCTCCTAATCCCCTTGACTTAGCCTCCTAGGATTTTTTATAATACTCTTGCGAATGTAAATCTTTGTAAATATTTTGAAAGATATGAATAAAAGGTGTGTTTTGTTATTTCTGAATTTGTCCCTTATCTTGAGTTATGCTTCAAGTTTGATGGGGAGTCGACTCAGTTTAGGGTCTTGAATTGCCTGTTGATTTTCTTTTGCCCATGCAGCGTCCCTGACACTTTGATGGATTAGTGGTATATGTTGTGGGCTTGTATACAAGAGGTCGAGGTCTCATGCATCTTCCTTTCTACAATTAAGGACAAGTGCTTAGATGGGATTCGACCAAGTCGACGGCTTTCAAATAACCATTAGCTGATCATAAAGGTAACCAAGTTGAATCGGCTCAGCAAATGACAATTGGCTTTACCAAGGAGGAGCGTCTCGGTTGTTCGAGTCGACTCCATGAGGGGCCGTCTAACACCGTATATTTAGTCGACCAAATGAGTTGTCAGTTTATTGCGTCAGATGAGTTGTGTCAACTGTATTTTGAACGTAAGTTAGCGAGTTCCAAGACGCCTTTATTGGGCAGGCGAGTGGTCACTATTGAAAATACTTTATGACGTCATCGAATGTTGTGCGTCGCTGTGGCTTCGATTCTCGAGTGGGGCGGTGTAGAGTAAAGAGGGTGGCGCTTCGTATTTCGTGAGGCCCGTTTAGATTTCGAGGCCAATCTCATCTGTTCATACTGAATAGATTCGACGGTCTTAATTTCGTCACATGTCTCCGTTGGTGCATATATATATATA
>JBAKGM010000081.1:14204084-14215383 GCA_037177215.1 Asparagus racemosus | reverse complement strand
AATATCCTCCTAATCTCTATTTAAGAGAGATTAGGGTTAGATGAATAAATAACTTTGCTTTTTACATTTTTCTACAAAAAACAAACAGAACTATAATTAAATTATACATCATAACAAATGTATAATATATCATATCATAATAAATAATATAATAATATTATATATAAATTATATTATAATATAGTTTCTATATAATAATTATATGTTACTTTTATTATATTAAATAAATTATTTTAATTTAATATTTTAATACTATTTAATACATTGGAGTGACCATGATTTATAATACTATATAATATTTCTATATTAATTATAATTTAATATTTTATACTATATAATACATTGGAGTGACCATGATTTATAATAAACATGTATAATACTATTATTAATATAATATAGTATTAAATTATAATTAATATAATATAGAAATAATATAATATTTAATATAATATATTCAAATAGTACTGTATATTATATTATTATTTAATATATGGTAATATAATATATTATAACATAATCAATTATATGTTATTTTTATTATATTATAAATGATAAAATATATTATATTGTAATATATCACACCATAACAAATATAATTTATCATATTATAATATTATATATTACTTTTATTTAATATGCCATATTATAGTAATCAGCTTAGTAGAACATAATATAACGTATTATATTATAGTATAATATATCATATCATAATAAATAATATTATAATGTTTATATATATAATATAATATGAAATTTTAATATATTAGATTATAATTAATATAACATATTAAAATTTTGTTTATATATGATTATATAATCATGTAATATTAAAGCTAATATGATTAGCACATATATTAGTAGTTAATATATGAATGTTCCAAAATTTTTTATCCCACTTATCTCAAATTGTTCCATTATGAGAGTTGGGGTAAATTTAGGCTTGAAGGCAATTTTGTTCCATATGAGTGGGATAATTATCCCACTAGTGTTCCAAAAAACCAATAACACTAAAAGTTATTGTCCCAATCCCATTATCCCAACTAATAACACCGAAAAGCATTGTCCCAAAATTTATCCCAACTATCCCCATATTACACCAACCAATAACCCCCCCTAAAAACCAAACAGAACTGTAATTCAGTGACATTTCCTTAAAAAAAAATTGTCATGCCTATTTGGACATAGTTGTGGGATGTTGTTTTGGTGATAAAAGTGCTATTGCTAGTTTAACATTTTAATGGATGTGATTCATACACTATTAGATTTAATTGGTGGCATCTTTATTTGAATTTTAAAGAAGATCATGCTTTTTTCTTGAATTTGTTTCCAATTAAGATTAACAATTGGAGTAAGAACTTAGAAGGTGATAACTACCTGCAAAAGAAAATTGGGAATTTCATTTGCAAAAATTGAAAAGAAGAATCATGTGATGAAGGGTTTTCCTATCCTATGAGGAATAAGTAAAAAAGAAAATGACACTAAGATGCCAGGGTAGATTCAAGAAACTTCGATCGCAGGGTAGATTCAAGAAACTTCAATCGCACATCTGATATCATAAGAAATATTTCCAGACAGGAAGGGGAACATCAACATCATACCAACTTCAACAAGGTTTATGAGGAGCCAAAGGTATTATTCACTAAATCAACGAATGTGAGAACATAACAGTCTGCTGAGCAGTCAGTTCTCTGCTGCTGATAGAAATGAAATAGGTACATTTGAAGTCTAGTATCTAAATTGAAATGGTAGACAGTGTATAATTGTGGACAAACAACAAATATAGCAGTCTTAACAAAATAGTGAGCGAGAACCATGACTACGGATGAAATTTATTATTACAAAGAAATCGACAATACTATGTTTAGTTTTCATGCAAAACCAGGACGGGCATAGTATACTAAATATGTTGTAAAGACAGATATATCATGTATAGAACCAAGAAGTTCTTGCAGAAAATCAACTGAATGCATAAATAGTATACAGTGAGTAGTATGTAGAATGTAGTATAGTAGATGAGGAAATGGATAAAATAACTCTATGCTTACAGAAATTGTTCAAGACCAGTTTTCAGACTCATTGATGCATCATTCCTGCACTGAAACCTGTGGATTAAGACATGACAAAGCATATGCAGGGCGAGATGCAAAAGGGTAAGCAGCTGCCATCATCACTCCTAACCTGACAAGAAGGATAATGAAAGCTTGTGTAGGGTAAGCCTGCAGAATATGTCCCCTAAGTTAGCTCCTTGATTATAGCATAGAAATATAAATAAACGGCAGCAAAATTATTTTTTCTCTAGTTATTGATTTTGCCAACATAAATTGTTAAAAATTGGTATTGCTTCCACTTACTTGAAGCAACCGTAACTTCAGTGAATATTTTGATAATGTCCAATCAACAGATGAGCACATTTTGAAAACTTCTCAAAAGAGTTAAAAGTGTCAGATTTGTTCGCTAGAAAGTAAACCCATATGAACCATGAATAGGCATCAACCAAAACAAAAACACATCTTTTATCACTATGACTCTCAGTACTAATAGATCCAAATAAATCCATATAAATCAACTAAAGAGGTCTAGTTGTACTCACCATGTTCTTCGATTTGGATGAAAATCTTACAAACTTACCTTTCCGACATGCATTGCATACCTTATCGCTTTCATACTTACTATGAGGAAGTCCTCTCACCAATTCTTTCCGTGAAAGCTTTTCAATTAAGCCCGAGCTTACATGTTCCATCCTTCTATGCCACAGTTCTGCATCCTCATTCCTGACAACCAAACATTTAAGCCAAATACCAAATAAGTTGTCAAATGAAATATTATAAACATTATTGGAATATTTTCTGATGAATAATATAGAATCTGACTTTTCACATACAATTTTACACAGAAGAATTAAAGTTAACGCCCATACCTTTATCACACAACTGGCTCATAGAAATGAGGTTGTATTTAAGACCATCAACAAAGCGGACATCCCAAAGTTTAAAATTTTCAATACCTACCACACCGACTCCAATGATTTTATCTTTTCCATTGTCCCCAAAAGTAACATACCCTCCTTTTTTCTATAGACTAAGGAACTTATTGGTATCTCCTATCATGTGCTTTGAGCAGCTAGAATCCAAGTATCACATGATGCTCTGCTCCCTAGCCTACCAGCTCACCTAGAAGCAAAGTATATTTGTGACCTTGGGATCTAAATAGGTCCATCCTTGTTAGTCATTAAACATTTTTAGAACCCAAATAAGTTTTTCACAATTTGCCTTACTTTTGAGAAAACTATACTTCGAAACATGACGAATCTTACCACAAGTAAAGCAGTTTATAATAGATGTTTTAGAAATAGTTTTCAAAAGAAACAAAGGGTCTTCGTTAAAAACATGACTTTTGAAAACATTTTTCCCATCCAAGCATTTGAAACCTTTGCCTTTGTTTTTCTCAAAGAAACAAAATCCAAGACCGGTTTTACAATTTGCAAACCATTGATTTGAAAGAAATATGTCAACTCCATCTCATGCGTTGTAAGGTTACCCTGCAGCTCTTCAACACTTAACTTGTTCAGATCCTTAGCTTCTTGAATCGCCGTAACCTCTGCATCCCAATTCTTTGGTAGACAACCTGAGAATTTTCGAACCAATTCAGCATTGGAATAATCCTTACCAAGAGCTTTTGAGGTATTGATGACATCGGTGAATTTAGTGAACATCTTCAATCATATCCGTTTGCTTCATCTTGAAACTCTCATATTAGCTGATGAGGAGAGACAACTTTGACTCATTCACTTGTGAAGTTCCTTCATGTGTCACCTCTAGTGTATGCCAGATTTCCTTCGCTGTGCTACAACCAGAAATACGATTCAATTCATTTTTATGCAAAACACAATATAAGACATTCATAGCTTTAGCATTCAAAGCGCACAACTTTTTATCAGTCTAAGTCCACTTGTCCTTAGGGCTCTCAATTTCTATGGTTCCTACAGTCATAGTGGGTGGGGAATATCTGCTCTCTACGGTAGACCAAACATCATAACTATGGGAGAGAAGATAATCTTTCATCCTAGCCTTGCAGTATGTGTAGTCCGTGCCATTGAACATAGAAGAACGTGTGACTGAGTGTACCTCAAGAAAACCGGTGGGATTTTGTGAAGCCATAATCTAGGGTTTTCAACCTAACGACAAACAATGCTCTAATACCACTGATGGGATTGAGTTAGGCTACCCTAGAGGGGTGTGAATAGGGTTGTGTCGTAAAACTAGGTTATTTTTAAAAAGTTTTTCGACAATCCAAGTAGAAACAAACTAAGCAATAAATCAAACGCAAACACACAATTTTACGTAGTTCAGCACGAAGCCTAAATCCACCGAGTTCACCCTTGTGAAATCAATTCACTATTTGAGAAAATATCGAACTCCCAAGTTTGTCAAACCTCTTACACCCTATCCTACCCGATCTCATAAAAGTGTAAAGCACAATACAAATATTAGATACTCTCACACTCAATCTACCCAAGACTGAGAATTTAGCCAGATCACTTCAACCTGATCTCTAGGTTTACAAATCAAATTGATTTGAAAAAGTGTAAAGATGAATATACGTCCTTACACAATTGAGATGATCTTCATTACATGATGTCAATGTCGTTGCGAAGAAAAGCTCCAATCAATCTCTCTAATGAAAAAAAACCTAGCTTCTCGATTCTCCAAACCCTTTCCTTTCTCTCTTTCCCCCTCATTACCTAATCTCTACAATACGACCTCTAATATGACCAGGAAACAGCCTAGGAGTCCTTGTCCAGATGTACAAACGAATGGCTTAGATTGAATCTAAATCCAATCTGAAATCTAGAATCAGTTGTGCGACCATCAATGGTCGAAGTTGATCATCGATGGTGAAGTGATAATCATAAATAATTAGTGATGTCATCGATGATTTTAACCTCTCTGGACATTTGAATCATCAATGGTGGAAACTGATCATTGATGGTCCATACTGGATCATTGATGGTCGATTCTGATCATCGATGATCAGTGTTCTGAAATCAGCTATTAAGCTTATTTTCAGCACTGATAGCCTTGTTCTTGTTTCATACCTATATAATCTGGTACTAGATCATCTCATGGTAGACTCAAATGAATGATTGTTATTACTCAAACAAGGGGTACTGTATCGACATCTTAACAAATATTCACTACCTCTTTTAAGCCAAAGATTGGTGGTATTACTTATTGTCTTCGTTCATATGTACGTTCGGGAAAGTCTATGAAATTTCTTTTGGAAAGGAGATACTCATGTCAACCAAATAGAAGATTTTGTCACTTCAAAGCCCAAAGAAAAGCCACCACAAGTGCCCTAGAAGAAGAGAGATGCAAGTTTATAGTCTAAACCTAAGTCAAAGCCCATCCTTAAGCCAGAAGTGCACGAGCCACAGCCAGACTTTGCGACCGAAACTAATAGATTAATTCAACTTTGTAACAACTTCATCAAGCATTCTAAGCAGGTTCATCAAGAAAAAAAATTCAAAAAATGGAGTCCAATTCTAAACCAGAGCCTAAGTTAGAACAAGAACTAGAAGCACATCAGGAAGCCGATCTAGTGCCCAAGCCACTGAGCTTGAGCTCGAGCGCCAACCTAAATCCAAACCTAAAGAACCGTTGCAAAATCAGTTCCCGATACAATTCTAACCACTTCCAAATCATGACAATGTGAAGAATGAGTTAGTTATGCCAAATCCACCTCCACCGACCCGCTATTGAGTGTTGCAGACACTGCTGCGCAATCAGCGTTAACAAGAGTTGGGGGAGTTTGTCATTATATCTTTCTTTAAAACTTAAGATTGAGTTTTCTCCAACGAGGAGAGAACTGATGTAGAACAATTTGAAGGTCAAATCCAAATTTTTTAAGGAGTTCTCGTTCGAAGGAAAATTTAGTTAGGGTAGATAAATTTACTAGGATATTATTCATTAGATTTAAATTTTGAATTAGAGTTCTATTTGTATATGGAATTTTATTAGGGATAAGATTCTAAACGATATATATGGGTTATGCTTTCATTGTACTTTGACTATGAAAAAATTATGAAAATATGACATGGAGTAAATCTTGTGTGATTTTTCTAAGATGTGAAGCCATTGTTTCCCGGTGTGAATCAAAACGAGTAAAGCGTCTGTGTGTGAAACCAGCTTAATTAACGGTTAGATGCTATAAGTGAATCTGGTCTAACCTATTTACCTTTTATCTTTCTTTATTTGCCTTATAATTTTAAAAATATATAAAATTTTAAGTACTATTCACGAGTATGGTTCGCTAAAGGTTACTATTCACCTGAGCACTATTAATAATATTGTTCATCTAACACTTTTTGACAAAGCTCTTGATGCTTTCATTCTGCATAACACCCTTTTTTTAACGTTTACCAAAGACTATAAGGTGTCTTGTCTAATTGATAAACTCCATTCTTCTTAGTCAAATTTTGCTAGTGACCTCTTGTAAGGTGACATTACCCTTCTTCAAGCCCTTAAAGCCCCATTCTTCTTAGTCAAATTTTGCTAGTGACCTCTGTAAGGTGACATTGCCCTTCTTCAAGCCCTTAAAGCCATTTGTTTAGAAGATCAACGTAGGCAAAACTCTAGACCAAAATCTAAAGTCAAAGTCAACTTAGTGGAGAATAAGCCTAACCCTCTAACTTCAAACCCAAAGGCAAGAACTTGAAGAAGCGTAATAATTTTCATCCAAACCACCATAGAAATCCTAAACCTTCCAGCCATAACTCTGAGACTAAATTTTGTGTTGTTTGTGGGAGAACAAACCACATAACCACCATTTTCTTTTACCAATAATAAATGCTTTCTTGTTTATTAAATGCTTTGTACTTGCGACGATGAATGTAATAGAATATAACATCTAACCACTTGTTATCATAGCAATAGGGTTATAGCTAACACAATGCAAATCATAAATTTATCAATCACTAACAATTAGGAGTATCTCAAAAGTTAGTGCTCTACCTGAAAATAATCACTCAAATTTGTTTCTACCATAATTAACCTACTTCATGAAAACTAGACAGTCAAAGATTGCTTCTACAGATTGTAATCTCTTCTAAAGCTTTAACCCCATCGACCTCAATGAATCTAAGACCGTACCCCTGGATAGACCCTTTGTTAAGTGGTCTGCAAGATTTTACTCGAACTTTACAAGTTCAAGGTCACAGATATGCATCGGTCTAGTCACAACTATAAGATCATATAGAAGGTTCCTCAATCATTCGTGTTCAAAACAAATAATGTCCACGGTTATAAGTTTAGCCTCCACAGTGCTCCTAACTATTGCACTTTGCTTGCAAGAGCTCTAGATAGTGCTGGTCTAGTCGCAACAATAAGATCATATAGAAGGTGCTTCAGTCATTTGGGTTCAAAACTAGTAGTGTCCAAGGTTAAGAAGTTTAGCAATGTTATAAAAAGTGCTAGGCAGCCTAAGCGTTGGACCCAATGCCTAAAGCCTAGGCGGGAACTTAGGCGGTTTCTTATTTTTGTTTTTTAATTACAACAATAGATGGTAAATGACAATGTTATAGAAAGTTTATGCACCAAATTGACGCTTAGGCGAATTTCTTTCGTTTAAGTTGTGGTGGAGAATGTTTTGTTGAAAATTGAAGAAGTTAGAGGTGTTCATAGTTTGAGGTTGTAAGAGTTTGGAGGTCGGAGGACATGGGGGCTTTAACGGAAGAAATCACGATCAATACTTAAAGGGTGCAGTCCATTTAAGTAGACAGTGCTCATCTAGGCACTCTCAAAACCTAGATGGGCAATATAGGTACCGCCTAGGCGCTAGGTGGGCGGCCTAGGTATCGCCTAGCCCTAGGCATACGCCTAGGTGGGACTAGGTAGAGACTTTTTAAAACAATAAAGTTTAGTCTCTGTAGTGCTCCTAACAATTACAGTTTGCTTGCAAGATCTCCAGGTACTCCTGGGTGCGTGTCAGGTACCACAAAACTTTTAAAGGCGGTTTCTTTGAAGAAACCCTATATTTTAACATTTTTTCTTTACTATCAATAAACATGAAGCTAAACTTGTGTTTATTTTAGTCAGTTTCAATTATAATAATCTTTAAGTATAATTTTCCCAAACACCTAAACTGCTTTTGAAAGCAGTTTTTGATATACGATTACCAAACGACTATTTTCAACAATATATGTTTGTTACATTTATAAGCAACTTATTATAAGCTCCAGCAACACCTAACTAGCAGTTATAAGTTAAAATAAGTCATTTCCCAAACATGCTCTAAGTCTTCCAACTGTTACGACAGTATTAAGTCTAGTTCAGTTGAACATATCAGCAGAGAATGACCTACTATGTACACACTTCTCAAATTCATTAATATCAAATCCTTACCCCACAACGACTGTCGAAGTCTTGACACCATCACTTTCGTACTTGTTTCAACCCATTTAGGATTTCACTAATTTACAGACTTACTTTTCTTATCCTTTGGCCATGAACCCTTCTGCGTCCAGTTGGTTCATGTAGATCACTTGCAAAGATTGTTATTCAGAAAGAAGTCTCGACATACATTTAATATATGCCTATCTTATGAATAGAACCTAAAGCTAGAAGATTCAATGAAAATCTAAGCATTGTTCTACATTACGTATCATATCTCCTTACCAATAATTTCTCTCCAAAAGGGGACTTTCAAGTGAATTCATAGCTTCTTTAGAGGAATTATAATCAACTTTTACAAAGAAGGAAAAGAAATCTCTGCCAAAGTTCTTATCAATTCTACCAATCTTCCTCTTAGCTTCTTCTACAGATTTATAGGAACTATAAAAGGATAAAAACATAAGATGATGATGAACTATTAGAAACTCATGTTTGGAATGGCAAGATGTCTTCAAGGTATATAGCATCGCAAGCGTCAATAATAGTGTTCTTAGATATATCACTAATTTCTTAGTTAATCAGCAGGCAACAATTAACATGGTTGTCTAGGGCATTTCAATCAATACCACATCAATAATTTTGGGACTAATCTCCCTTTTCTTGGGTTCAAGTACTCCTACCTTAGCCAAGCTTCTTGAAGAATTTTTTCAAACAATCAATTCCCGAACTTCTTCCTTTCCAACTATTCATTATCATTATGAGATAGAGGTATTGTGCAAGACCCCTTTAAGAATATAGGAAGATGAAAGAAGAGCTTCCCCAAAGGTTTTTTTGGTTTTCTCAAGGTCAATAGCATGCAATTTACCAATTGACAAGATTCTTGTTCATTCTTTCGACAATCTTATTGGATTAAGGTATATAGGGAGCAATAACTTAATAATTTAGTTCATATTCTTGACATATTTAAACATGTCATTTGAATTATAATCCCTAGAAAAATATGATCCAAGGATCTTGATCTTCTTCTCGATTTGGCCATTTACTTCGTCTTTATATAGCTTAAAAAATATCTAATACATTATCATTAAATTCGAGGAAGTATAACACTACCCAGAATAATCATTTATAAAGGTGATAAAGTATCTTCTACTGCCTCTAATGAGAATTCTATTTCAGTCACATATATCAATATGAATAAGTTCGAGAGGTTTAGAACCGGCTTACAAACAAAAGGAGTTTCTTAACAAGCTTATCCTTGACATAGATTTCACACTTCGAAGGATATTTTGATAGAGGTTTGAGTATTAGGCTAAGGTTAGTCGTCTTCCTAATTGTTCTATGGTTTACATTTTCTAATCTTTCCCGCCAATTCATTTCAAGATTCAACATTTATAATGGAAGGAAAGTAATTTTATAGTGAGAAGGTTTAGCACATCCAATTATAATAATCCATCGGTAATAAGGTCTATACTAATACATACATTATTCTTAAAAATGACAAATTTATTACTATAAACTCAGAGATAAGATTTCTCCCAAGTGAATATACATGTAGACCATTGTAAGAAGTTAAGTGTCTTTTTGGAAGTCATTTTTAAGTCCACCGTCCTGTTCCATTCATAAGTAAGGAGTTGGGGTCTTTCTCCTCTCCCATGTAGGTCTAAACGCACACACACTAAAAGAAAAAACAATAGAAAACTCAATCTCACACAAAGAAGTCAATTTGTCAAAGCACTTGATTAGAATATACAATCATATGCGGTGTAGTACACTTGGTTGCAGCACATGCCTACCCTAACCCGCCAGAATAGCTGCAGCTATAGTTGCAGTTGTGGGTGCGGTTTGTAAGCTTTCTGTTGATTATTTGTTGAGATCATATTTAACCTTCCGTTCCAATATTGAAGGGATATGAAATAACAAGGAATTAGTTGTTGAGTCAGATGAATATCTTCAGGAATCACTAAATTAGTCTCAGCAGTTTCCCCTCCAAGATACTACAAATACAAGTACCCTCTGAGAGCCTACGATTTCTGTTAGGAATTTCCCCAAAACCCATTATGAGCACACAGCTGAGAAGGAAAAACTCCTACAGAGCTCTCTCTCCCTAATCTTTCTAATTCTCTACAATTTTGTAACTTTCTTTTAGGAGATTTTCTAGTTTCGATGTTTCTTCTAGGAAACATCCATCCGAGCAAAGGCTTGAAGACTCGTTCTAACCACGAGCGTCGGTGAGTCTGAGGCTTATTCAACTAGGAGCACAAGGGTGAGTTATACAATAATCATATCCAGGGTGCATGCTATAATTATTTTGCTATAGTTTGTGCTAACAAGCAAAGATTATACATGAAAAAGGATGCGTTAGCAAGTAAAATGCAAAGCTTGGAAAAAATGCTAAACTCAGCCTTATGCTGGGATGAAGTAGAAGGGAAATTGGAGGGCTAATATGCATTAAAAATCAGATTTTTACCTACCTACATCCTAAGATCCATATGTAGAAGAAGATCCAAGATACAAGAAGCGTGCAGATAAGCAATAGAAACTTGCGTACTCGTGGAGATATTGCGCAGCAATCGCAACAACGCCTCTACTGGTATCCACACGAACTTGTTAGAACTCCGCTCGTCGGTGTGCTAGCACTTTCGAATACGGCGGCCTCTGGAGTTTCCTCTCTCTCTCCCTCACGATTTCAGAAGCTAGATTGGATTGATTCCAAAGGTTCGTCTTATGCTACCTTTTATAGGACTGTGGGGTAATTTCTCAAACCGAAAAGAGATCGGGTTTCCAGTTAGACGGTTTCTCAAAAAGATTTATTCTTATATCTTTAAACCGTAATTCATATCAATTGATTGTTAGGAGATAGGTTCATTGAACTTGGTCAGTATTTTTCCCAAACGTGATTGATCAAATCAATT
>JBAKGM010000081.1:14172863-14203984 GCA_037177215.1 Asparagus racemosus | reverse complement strand
TATATATGTATATATTTATTTATTTATTTATTTATTTACATACATACATACATATAACAAGTGGGTTTATAGAATATACTTTCACTTATCCCTTTGAGAAGAATTGCTAAAACAATCATTTATGCAAGCATTGCGTTCCTTCACAATGAATCCTCGCTTGCAAGATGAGACTCATTTTACAACATATCAACAACTTCTCATCCTGCACTCAAATGTTTTACATTTTTAGAAAAAATATGAAGAAAATACGAAGTGTAAATATTGGTATGCCTATTAACATTCAGATCAATTAAACCTATTAGAAATAATCAAAGTTGCATGTGTAGGTCTAGAAAGTGAATAAGCATACCTCTATCCAATACTCTTCTAATGCATATGAGATGATCACTAAACTCTCAACAAAAATATATTAAGGAGTTGAAAAATAAATTACCTATCTCACAAACTCCAATAATTTTATCTTATTTGTTATTCTCCAAAACAATCATATACCCATACTACTTCTTGGTCGGGCTAAGGAACAAATTCTTATCTTCTGAGTATACCTTGAGTAACCCCCATCAGATGTTGCTTAACTTCTTAGCCTTACTGCATACCTACATAAAAGTAGAAAAGTGTAATCTAGGTACCCACATAGGCCCACGTTGTTTAGTAATTATATTTTATGGTACCCACATCGGCTTAACTATTTTAACCATATATTACATATAAGAGTTCATTGAAATATGACACGTTCTACCACATAAAGTGCAACTAGCAAAAATGTATTTGAAATTGGTGCAAATAAAGTTAAACTATTTCCTTTCACAAAAGAACGTTGAAATGTTTTATATTTTTTTGGATAAGAATAGCCAAGTCTAGTGTTAGCCTTTAAAACCTAATGAAAATATTTCACGATCTTTTCTAAATTAATATTTTTTGGGTTTAGTTATTTATTTTCAGAAACTATAGTGGTGTACCTAGTTTTAAACTTTCTTTGTACAGAAGACAACTCAAATAAAAGCTCATTTACCCTAGCAACTAATGATTCATTTTCACTTTCAGTTAGTTACTCGGATAAATTGGAATTTATGTCTCTATACATGGAACATTGTACGCATTCAAAAGAGGTATTTTCACTTGCATTGTTAGATATATTCAGGTGTAAAGATGAATTTTCAATTTTATTATTTAACAATATATCATTCTTCTTTAAACTTGAATTCACAATTTTAATAACTTTATGCTTCTCAGCAAGTTTCTCAAATTGACCTAACATCTCCATATACTTATCATACAAAGCATAATAAGTTAGGTATACCTCATCATTAGAATTATCATTTATATTCAAAATTTTCCAAATTACCTTCATTAGCCATGAGACAAAGGTTTGCTCTTTTGTCATTATTGCTCGAGCTACTATCCGATGCCTCTTCTCCACTTGACATGTCCTATATTGTCACCTTTAAGGGTTTTCCCTTCTCTTTATAGTTCTTCATATTCAATGGATAATTCTTCCTTAAGTGACCAAATATATTGCATCGAAAACGCATAGGTTCAGTATTAGAATCACTTGAACTAAATTTATTTACCTTGATTGTTTTAGCAACTTCGTTTTTTTTGCATGAACTTTTGACCATCCTTTGATTTGAGGAAGAATTTGAAGCTTTTTAAATTTGATTTACTCTGTTATCTTTCTCACTTTTAGAACTCGAGCTCACTCTCATGTTTGCCTTGGCCTTAGATTTTTTCTCTTTTTGCTTTGAGTGCTAATGACTTATTATTCAGGGTGTCCTCCAATTGCTCTTCTCTCTACTTTAATCTCGCCTTATGTATTGTAAGATTTCCTTCAAGATTATCAAAAGAAACTTTAGATAAATTATGAGATTCTTTGATAGTGGTTACCTTAGCATCTCATTCAAATGAAAGTGATTGGAGAAATTTGCAAATGAGCTCATCTTGACTATACTCCTTTCCCAATGCTTTTGCCTTATTCATAATATCTGTGAAACCTGTGAACATCTCCTGTATACTCTCTGAGGCCTTCATCTTGAAGTTTTCATACTTATTCATGAGTATTGTAAGCTTAGCCTCCTTAACCTATGAAGTACCCTCATGTGTGATGTCCAAAATATTCTAAATTTCCTTTGCGGTAGAACAAGCAGACACATGATTACATTTTTCAGCAGTAAGAGAGCAATAAAGTGCAATCATAGCTTTAGCATTAAGAGAGTATAAATTTTTATTTGTTGCAGACCACTTATCCCTAGATTTGATAATTGTAGCTTTAGCTAAGGTCTCAGTGGGTTCATAATATCTTAACTCTTCTATGTTACAAACCTCAAATTAGCGAACAAAAGAAATATTCTAAAATGAGATTTCTAATATGAAGAGTTCATCCCATCATATTGTGAGGGTTGGTTAATAGCATGGCTTTCGGGGAATATAGTTGAGGATCCTAAACCTGTCATCTATCTTAATCTTAGGTTATGAAGCCTAATATAGAGATATTGGACTTTGGTACCACTTGTTGGATATGAGATGCATGCCTAGAGGAGAGTGAATAGGATTGCATATTATTTTTGAAATTTCACAGAATATGCAGTAGAATAATAATAATAATAAAATAATAAGCAATGCAATAATCACTAAAATAATCATAACTAGAACACACAAGATTTTATAGTAGTTCGAATAAACAATCCTACATTCACTCTTCCTTCTCACGGTGGGGCTTCCTCACTATGTGAAAGTTCTCTTAAATTACAATCCCAATTTAGTAGGTTTACAAGACCAAAACCTATTTTCTACCAAACTAGTCGTCTAATTACCTCTTCATGCATGAATACCCCTAGCCCTAGCTAGTGACTAGTTCCTCAATTCAAACCCGGCTTGAGTACACTGCAAACCTTCAATTCTTCCTAGCTTGAGTATGTTGTAAAACATGTTTAGTATAAAGTATTAAATATCAATTAAGTACAATGATCTTGCAACCCATGCAAATCATTCTTCTAATGATAGAAACGTAGTTCTAAGAGAACGATGATGGAATTAGGATCTAATGGCAGCACTACTCAAACTGCGGATGATTGGATGATGAAGAACAACATCGAAGGTGCTTTCTGAGAAGCCTAAGTAATATCCTTCTACCAAATTGAAATCTTCTCTCTCTCTCTCTCTCTCTCTCTCTCTCTCTCGCTCTCTCTCTCGCTCTTTCTCTTTCTTTTTGTCTCTGATTTAGGTCAAGAATATCTCTAAAAATCATGAGGAGAAAGACTATATACCCTTGATAATGAGTGGCTAAGATTGAGTTCAAAATAGATCAAAATATGCAAATCTAGTGATCAACCATCAATGGTCGAACTTAACCATTGATGGTTAAGTTGTCACCATCGATGGTCAATGTCTCACCATCAATAATCTGAACCACTCTGAAAATGTACATCATTGATGGTTGATAGCACCATCGATGATCTATATATCAGATCAAGAGATTTTGAAAAAGCTATCATGATAGTGATTCTGATAACCAAGCCAAAAATTATGGTTCATGCAAGTTTTACCCTTGGTGTATGTTTCTAACCTGCTGCTAATTGTTTCAACTGCTAAAACATTCATATCTCGAGCTATACTTCTACAAATTGAGTTATTTTTGTTCACATGGATTTGTGACAATGAGATGGACACTCCCATATGCTCAAATTTTCTTTTCACTCTTTATGCTTTTCCATAGTCAGCTATAATTAACTTGTCATCTTACTCTATACACTTCTGACCTTGATTCTAACTTCTTATAACCTGTATAAAACATCTCAAACATATATTAAATCACTATGAAAGTTTGTTATTCATCAAACTAAGTCAATTGCATGGATATGGTACTAACATGATCATCGATGAGCAAGCGATAATTGTTCGTGGGGAAAGTTGATTCGATTGTCATTGATTGAATTCGTTACAAACTTCAGTCGCTTACAACGAAATTCAAATAAAAATGTCACCTTTTTATAAGGCTTACAATGAAAATGAATAAAGATTACAACTTTACACCATTTTTGAACAAACGCGGGATCCATTTATTGGACCCTCGCTTGTGTGGGATCTTAGCCTGTGCCGGGGACTCTGTCCCGTCTGTGGACCGCCACATGATCAGATCTAGGTACTAGATCTATAGATTTGCGGTGATTATTTCACGAAGGAAATAATCGCTGATGGGGATCAACTCCCGAAGGAGATGATCGCCGGAGTGGGTGAAATTGACAAAGCGATGTCACGCACTGACCCTGCAAATAAGACGAAGCTTAATCCAAAGGGTAGGATCATAGATCTGACCTGGATCTCTTCTCCTCGCCGTGTAGATCTGGAGTGGAACGCGTTCTTCGCTTGCTTAAGATCTGGATCTAACATTTTGACTTTGCATATGCTCAGATCTGTGCAAAAGCTCTCGCGAACCTCAGCCTAGGACTCAAAAATTTCCAACCTTAAACAATGAGACCCCCTCTCCTATTTACAGGGGAGGGGGTTAGGGTTTACTGTGTCGGGGCACCAAATGGTGCCTCAGCTCAGTCGAGGTACCAAATAGTGCCTCGGCCTGAGCTGAGACACTCATTTAGCTTTTCTGTTCTTTTCTGATCTCGTTCGTCCAGTATTTGAATACGAGTCTAGTTCCATCGATGTTTGAGTCAAGTTGATTGCAACGTCGATCAGTTCAATTTTGTCGATGCTCGAGTCTAGTTGATTCCGTCTCATCGACGTTCGAGTCCGGTCGACTCGCCTTGTAAGAACTTGCTGATCTGAAGCTTCGTCATTTGATTCGTCACTTGACTGACTTGTACGCCTTACCGATTCACTTTTTGCGTTTGTCGACTCGCTTTACATTTTGCGGCATAGTTACGTTGTTAGAAATTCTTGATCGCATCGTCAGATGAGTCGTCGGTTGTCAACCCACCGTTACGAGTCATATTCGGGTACTGATAAGTAATTTTCAATGCCTACAGATACCCCCTCCAAAATGTCTCAGTCTCGATCCTTTTTAGACGAGCCTGGGATACTTTGGATATGATGGACCCCAACCTTCAGTCGGTGTAACAACACCTAAGAATGGCTTCGGTGTTCGATCTCTCTAATCCTTTCAGATTCTCTAGTGCTTTGTAGGCTAGCTGAAGGCATCACGGTGCTGCATTTTTTGGTCTGACCGTTGTCGAGATCTCGACTTGAAACCGATAGATGAATTTCTTCTAAGATTAGCTCCAACATTTGATTCCTCCAATCCTTTCAGAGTCTCTAATGCTTTGTAGGATAGCTGAAGGTGTTACGGTGCTGCATTTTTTTACTTGACCGTTGTCGAAATCTTGAGCTGAAGCTGATTGAGTTCATTTGTTTCTGACTCGTGTCGGTGAGTTGTCGTTCAACTAACCATCAAACTTTTTACAAGACTCCTCCATTGATCGGGGAATTCTTTGCTACGATGCGTTGATTGGCGTCGAAATGTGTGTGGAATTTAATCTTCGATTAGCGAGTGCGACGTGTCCATCGGCGTCTAATTTTGCTTAGAATCTATCCGTTGATCAGGGAATCCTCCAGTGGCGGCGCATTGCCCAACATCAACACAGTTTATACTTGTGCGTTTACTAGAGTTTTCAGGGGTTAGTTTATCCTCATATACCCGTTTGGAGGTTGTTGAGTTATCCAAGAGTATTTTATGAAAATAATCTTTAGGAACTTCTCAACAAAATAGGAAATAATTTATACTCGTATACTTTATTGGAGCATCAGCGAGTTATCCTTAAAAATAAAAACATTTTCCAGGAACTTCTCAGCCGAAATAGGAAATAGTTTATACTCGTGTACCTTTTTTCAGGAAATTCTTGGTCGAAATAGGAAATATTTTATACTCGTGTACCTTCTTGGAGTATCGACGAGTTATCCTTAAAAAATAAAAATATTTTCTAGGAACTTCTCGGCCGAAATAGGAAACAGTTAATACTCGTGTACCTTCATGGAGTATTTTTCCAAACTTGAAATAATTTAGACCAAGATGAAAAGTGACCTTCATGAGGTGATATCCCCGCTAAATAATTGTCTGGGGTGCCTCTGATGTATGGGAGAGAGGAGGAGTCACATAATGAGCTGAGTTGGAGTCGTTTTACTACCGCCTTGGTCTATCTGTAGACACACCCATGGGCGATTTGGTACGTGGCAATGCTCTGAGATGACTGTCTTCCCAATGACGTGTTGCCTGAGTCCACTATTCTTGAAGATGTCGAGACTTGTTCCTCTCCTCTGAAGGTGTGGCTTCTCCCTCTAGTTACTGCAGGGCTTCACTTTGATGGACTGTTGTCTTGCAGGCAGGGGCTTCCGTTGAGGCTCGTTTTTTAGTTCCTTATTCTGATGTTCCTCCTGAGCATGCCGTGAGACCATCTGAAGCAGTCGGTGCATGAACGGTAGTTATTCCTCCCACAGTTCCTCCGAGCCATGAAGCTATGCCTGCTACTCGAGTGGAGTCCCGCCTGGAGGCATGGCGCGATGCTCAAGCGAGATTGGGCGGACCATGTTGAGACGGTACTTGCTAAGAAGTCAACATCTCTAATCGATATCCACTCTCGTCTTGCTTCAAGTGTGGCCAAAATGGCGCAGCTCAGGTGAGAACTCTAGGTGGAGGGAGAAAACTTCCGTGTCGCAGAGCTGTGAAGACCTTGAACGTCAATGAGGACTCTCTTAGGGCCGAGCTGCAGGAGGAGTTCCTGCTGATTTTCCTTTTTTTATCATTTATTATAATTCTTTTATTTCGGTTGAAATAATTAACCATGACACTTATAGGATTTTTGGCAAACCCTCAGCCATCAACGGATTTTATGAGCCTTTACTGATTACTTAAATCGGGCTAGCATACGGATTATCAAAACCCATTCCGCATGTGACGTTGTGCTAAAAGAATGAGACTCTTTTAGACTTGGCGCTATGATGTTGAATACATAGGCTTGGTACTCTTTTACGGGCAAAAGACTACTTGGAAATGCGTGTTATGTGTAGACTTATCCCTTCTTAGGCTTCGAAATAAAATACCCCAGAATCGAACTCTAATGTCTTCTTCAATCAGAGAAAGACTAAACCGGCAGCACGTGTTAGGCGTCGACTTTAGGGTTATTAGCTAACCCCTAGCCCTCAACAGATTTGGCGTGCCTTTACCGACCACTGTATGACTTGGGCTCGCATGCAGATTATTTAAATCCGTTCTGCATGTAACGTTGTGCTAAAAAAATGAAACTCTCTTAGACTTTATGCTACGATATATATAATACGTAGACTTCGTCTTTTTTATGGGAAAACTAACCCGGCGACACGTGTGAGGCGTCGACTTATCTCTGCTTAGGATTCGGGATCAAATTCCCCAAGATGAATCTTAGATTGAAGGATTAGAAAATATTAATGTGGGAAAGAAAGAATTTTATATTTTGTTTCTCGATAATGGAGAGGAGGAATTTTTTTGTCCGGTCTCTGAATACTGACAAACTTGAAGCAAGAGAGAAAGGTTTTGTATCCTATTTCCTGCTAGTGGAGAGGAAGGAGGATCTTGTTCCTATCTCTGAGTGAAGTGGGATTTCTACTTCGAAAATCGAAAAGACTCAGGTGACCTTCAGTTGGCACAACCTAATCTGGAAATTCTAATTCCGGTGCATACCTTCAGTCGGTGCTACCTAAAAAGGGATGAAAATAAGAGTGGGATCTCCACTCTAAAAAATCGAAAAGATTCAGGCCACCTTCAGTCAGAAAACCTGATCTGAAAATCCCGGTGGATACCTTCAGTTGGTGCTACCTAGAAAGGGGTGAAACTAAGAGTGGGATCTCTACTCTTAGAATGGAGAAGATTCAGGCTACCTTTAGTCAGAAAATCTGATCTAGAAATCCTAGTGCATACCTTCAGTCGGCGCTAACTGGGAGAGGGATGGAACTAAGAGTGAGATCTCCACTCCGCGAATCGGAAATATTCAGGCGATCTTCAGTCAGACGACCTGATCGGGAATGAGCTTCTCATTTTTTGAGATGAAAGTCCACTTCAGTCTTAACCTTGGGGAGGCGTGATCGAAGTGGAAAGGATGGAGCCCTTCTATTTATCATGGAGGGGGTCCCACGCTTGGAGAGTAAGAATTTTACATTCTATCTCCAGCGTGAAGGAAATTTTACCTGGACCTCTTGTTCGTGGAAGGAATCAAGAGGGGATTTTGATAGCTTGGACCAGAAAATTTTGTAGGTTCTCCGTCAATGCATTTGATCGGTGAGAGAATTTACAGTGGAGGATAAATCTAGAGTTATCCTCGAGGAAAGTGAGGAACTTCCTGTTGAAACAAGTTATCCCGAATATACTAAGGATAGTATTTCTTCAGGAACTTCCCGTTTATTGCAATTAATTGTCTGTCGCCGTTTTGGGTAATTAGGCGATATGCATCATTAGAATAGACCGTCTCTATTACAAACGGGTCTTCCCATTTGGGTTCGAATTTACTTTTCTTTTTGGAGTTGAGGATTATCAGTCGGCGAGCAGTGAGGACCAGATCTCCTTCCTTGAAACTCCTCTGTCGTACTTTCTTGTTGAAAGCTCTAGACATTCTGGCCTGCTAGAACTCCATGTGCTGTTGAGCTTCCAGCCACTTTTCATCCAACATCTCGAGCTCTTCGAGATGTTTCTGATGTTGTTCTTCGGTCGTCATCTCCGTTGTAAGGGCAATGTAAAGTCACGAGATCTGGATTTCTAGCAGAAGAACTACTTCACACCCGTAGACCAGAGAGTAAGGAGTCGCTCTGGTCAGCGTGCGTACAGTGGTGCGATATGCCCAGAGTGCTCCTCTGAGCTTATCATCCTAGTCTCGCTTGTTAGTCTTCACAAGCTTTGAGAAAATCTTGATAATTATCTTGTTAAATGCCTCCGCTAATCTATTTATAGCGGGATTGTTGGCAGTTGACGAGACATCTTGAATCTTAAACTTCTCGCAAAACCTGATGAAGGAGTTGCTGACGAACTGAGGACTGTTGTCATGCACGATCTGCCTTGGCACACCGTGTCGATAGATGCTGTGGTGTTTGATAAACTTGATGACGTTGCTCGTCTTCACCTCTTTAAGTGTGATCACTTCGGCCCACTTGGAGAAATAATCAGTGATGGCGAGAATGAACCGATCACCTTTGACCAACAGAGGGAAGATAGGGCCTACAATATCCATTCCCCACGTCTCGAATAGCTAGGATGTAGCCGAAGGATGCAATTGCTCCGGAGGCTGATGCATGTAGTTCGCGTAAATTTGACACACGTGGCACTTTCGAGCGTACTTGATCGCATCGTTGACCATTGTTGGCCAGAAGTAGCCCATTCTCCTGATACGATCATAGAGCTTGGGACCAAGCTGGTGCGCGCCACATTCGCCTTCATGTGCTTCCTGAAGGACTTCTTCTGCCTCTTTGCTTGAAAGGCACCGGAGCAACAAGCCATCATAACCGCGACGATATAACATCTGGGTCTCTGGATCATAGGAAAACATTAGAACTCTTCTTTGAATTGATTCTCTCTCCTTTGCGTCCTCTAGTAGAATGCTATGTAGGACATTGTCGATTATGGGGAAACACCATTTCCGAGGTTCCAATTTAGCTTGGGTCGTGTATACTTCTTTGATAACCACCCTCTCATCTTCTTTTGCCTCATCATTTATTGGCACGAATAATTGATGAGTTCTCACCGTGACTAGTTGTTCAGTCTCGGGAGGTTATGCTAACGACACTGCTAACGCTGCTAATGCGTCCACATATACGTTCTAGAGGTATGGAATATACTCGATGAAGAACTCTTCAAACAAGTCCACCATCTCAACTGCTGCTTGGTGATATAGGATTAGATCTGGATTTCTGATTTCATAGTCTCCACAGATCTGTTTGACTATAAGCTGCGAATCGCCATAGGCCTCGAGATACTCGACCCCCAGCTCTTTGGCAAATTTTAGTCCAATCAGAAGCGCATTGTATTGGGCCACATTATTAGAGCATGGCTCAGTGAGTGAATAGGCTCAAGGCATGACATGTTTCCCTGGGGAAACTAAGACAACTCTGACTCCTACAGAAATCTTAGAACATCTGGGGGCACTTGCCACATTGGTTGCTCAAGAAGCTCCGTCAAAATACAACTGCCATATTTATTGATGCGATATAGTGTTAACTTCATGGGCTTCATCCGACAAGTTATCATATAATTCAGCTGTGTCCATCGTCAGATTTGCTACCAAAAGATCACAAATTGCTTGTTCTTTGACCGACTTCTGTTATTTGAAGTGCAGGTCATATTGGGGCAAGAGCAAGGCCCATTTTGCCAAATGCCAGCTCATGGAGGCCAATTGCATCATGAATATCCAGACTGGATTTACGTTAGAGATAACGTAAATTGTCTGTCCAACCAAGTATTGCAGCATCTTCTGAATCGTGAACACTAATGCGAGGCACTACTTCTCGATCATTGGATAACGAGACTCAGCACCAACTAGAGTTTGGTTTATACACTGCCTGTTCGTGACTGCTGTCATCGTCTTACGCGAGCAAAGTGCTTAATGAGTGGTCTGTGGCCTTGGTGTAAATCAAGAACGGCTTACCCGACTGTGGTGCAACAAGAACAGGAGGCTTCCCGAGATACGCTTTGATCTCCTCGAAGGCCTTTTTACGAGTGTCATCCCAAATAAATGACACGCCCTTCTTGTTCAATTTAGAAAATGGCTTGCACTTTCTGGATAGGTTTGATATGTCACCGGATATACGCCAATCGCCCTTGTAACCCCCTAAGCTCTCATAGATTTCTTAGAGGTTATAATTCTTGAATCGCCTTCACTTTATCAAGGTCAACGTGAATACCCTTATTGGTGATGACGAATCCGAGGAACTTTCCACTGGACATCCCAAGGAAAGACTTGGCAGGGTTCATCTTCAGTTGATGAGCTCTCATAAGCTCGAACACCGTCCTGAAGTCTTTGATATGATCATTCTTGTTGTGGCTCTTCATGACCAAATAGTCAATGTAGCATTCGACCGTTTTCCGGAGATGATCCTAGAAAATCTTCATCATCGCTCCCTGGTCTGTGGCGCCTCTGTTCTTCAGACCGAACAGCATGACTTTGTAGCAGAAGATGCCGAGGGGCATTCTAAACGCCATGTATTTGGCATCATCTAGGTGCATCTTGATCTGATTATACCCAAAATGCCGTCCATGAAGGACATTCTCTCGGACCCACACATATTGTCGATGATGACATCGGTGATCGAGAGAGGAAAATCATCTTTAGGGTATGCAGTGTTCTGGTCTCTGTAGTCGATGTAGATCCTGATTGTTCTATTTTTCTTTAGGATTGAGATAATGTTTGCCACCCAATCTAGATGTTGTACCTCCGTGATGAAGCCTGACTTGATGAGCATTTTTACTTCTGCCATGATTGCCTCTATAATCTGTAGACGAAACCGTCTTTGCTGTTTCTTGACTGCTCTTTGCCTTTACCGCGTGGGATAAAATTTTGTTTGGGAGCTTCTGCTGTCGGCTGGCCTCTTTTCGCCTTCTTCCTTTTGAGGAACTATTTAGCTTGCTCCCCGCGCACCTTCAGATCCTTCCATGTAATGGAGAGCACTATTCCCATCGCTTTAAGCACATCCAATGAGAGATTGTTGTGGTAAGTCTGGAGGATGAACTCCTCAGTTATTAGATCCCGGCAATTCATCGCCTTGTTCTGGAACTGTTTGACGAAACTTTCCATAGTTTCTCTGTCCTTTTACTTTTCATCCAGCAACGTTCTGATGGATATCTCTGTATCGTCGTCAAAAAAGTTAGCGAGCAATATGGACCCCTTTCCGTTGAACGGCGTGAAGTTGATTAAGCTGAACTTTGACAGATATGGGATCGACTCCCACTCTCTCGGATATGGACAGGGTAACCTGGTCTTCTTCACTTCTTGAGCAGAGATCAAGGTGTTGATCTTACTCTCGAGATCTTTTATCTTCTCTTTTCTTGAAGGGTGACATTGCTGCTGGCATTCTTCTAGCTACCCCCAGCATTTCGTTCTTCAGGGGGATGTCCGGCGCCATGGTCTTCATCCCTGTCTGTGTCATTGTTAATCTAATTTATGTTGCAATGGCTGGTTTCACCCTGGCGGTTCGTCAGTGCTTGGAACTGTTGGTCATGCATTACTCGCATCCGCTATATAGCCATCTCCATTTCAAACTTAAAGTTCTCTTTTTTGCGTAGCCATCGCCTCTTCGGGCATCTTGGCTACTTGCTCGGCACTGATCATCAGGTCTTCCCAGGGTTGCCTCTCACTAGTAACTGTGTTGTCAGAAGCTATTGCGGAGCTAACATCCGACACTTCATCATCTGACAGTAGTCCCTCCAAGATTTTGTCATAATTTGAGGGCCGAATCGTCCCAGTGTACAACCGAGTTTTCTAGTCGGATGATCGGGGATAGGTACGATTTGACGTCCCTCTGCTCATCAAATTGTTGGTGACTCTTGGTAATTCATCGCTTTGAGTCACCGATCTTCTCCCGCGGAAGCGCCTTGACCTGGGCTTCGGCAGTTCGGCGCCAAGTCTGTCAAAAACTGACACCCTTTACAGAGTTGTCTTGTTGTAGCTACACTCCGATAGCACCGCCTTGATCAACTTGGAGCAGAGGCACTGTGCTGGCTTCTCGAGAGAACTCCTCATCTAGGACTTTCTTGTGGCCCTAGCACGATAGTACAACTCATTAGCATGAATGCATGAGCAACCTATCGTGTGTTGGCACGACTTCTCGGGTATAACGTCATCGTCGTCAGATGAGAACGTCTCCTTCTGAGGACAGACTGCTTTATCGAAGCTGCCAAAAGTGACTCACCTCGATGTTCACCTGTGTGGACGTGAAGTCTCAGCAAACTCTCAGACTTCGATTCTTATTCTGGTATGTGGCGCTGCAGGGATTTTGTTACCTTCGTTAAGGTGGGTACGACCTCCTGCATTAGGAGTGACCCGTGATTTCCTCAACAGACCCAGGTGTTCTTTGATTGAAATTTTACTTTGATCATCTTGTAACGGGCTAAGGCGCTCCGTCATTGCTGGCTTGCTAGTTGCAGCCAGACATTTTGGTGTAGACGCCGGAGGTAGCCTCGGCGCCAAGGCAACTTGAGTTGAGGTGTCGGTGGACTTAGGCCTTAGCGCCAAGGCAGTTGGAGTTAGAACGCCGGGAGACTTTGGCTTCGGTGCCATGATCGCCAGAGTTGGAGTGCCGGTAGGCTTGGGCCTCCAGACTTGGCGGGTTGTTGGTGGCTTCGTGGCCACCTTTTCCTTCTTCAATTGGCTGGCTTGTTGCACCAAAGCTCATGCCTGCGCAAGGAGTGCGTGGCACTTCTGGATGCGCTCCTGAAGCGTGGAATAGTTTCGCTTGACTCGGACCTACTCGCTGGTTGACAGCTTGGCGGGGCTACTAACTGTCTGTGGCTTAAGCCTCTGAGCCAACCTGGACCTTAGATCTACCTCATAGCGGATCCTGTCCGTTGATTGTATGGTCTTGGCGAATTTACATGTCATGCTTTGTCGCCGCCACTGCCGAGCTCTCTTGGAGAGTGCGGGCACACCATCGGTTGTCATCTCAGGCACCAGGAGAACTTGGGCTATGGGCACCAAGGAAATTTTACCGATACCTGTAGTTTCAGCGGCAGCAGGGTTGGAACTGTCCACTTGGGACTCAATATCAGAGGCCCACCGGATCTTCCTTGCAGCGGAGATCCTTCTAGAACGAAGGGAGAGGTAGATCTAGATGAGGAGGAGAGATACTCCTCGAACTTTTACTGGTTGAACTCATATTCGACCTCTTCCTCGACTGGGATCTGGATCCGCAACTATGACACGACGATCTCAGAAGAGACTATTGGCTCCCACTGTGGTCGTCAGCTTGTTCGCTGGGAAAGTTGATCTGATTATCATTGATTGAATTCGTTACAAACTTTAGTCACATACAACGAGATTTAAATAAAAATATCGCCTTTTTATAAGGCTTACAATGAAAATCGAATAAAGATTACAACTTTACACCATTTTTGAACAAACACGGGATCTGCTTTTCAGATCCTCACTTGCGTGGGTTCTTTGCCTGTGCCGGGGACTCTATTCTCTCTGTGGGCCATTGCGTGATCAGATCTATGTACGAGATCTATAGATCTGCGGTGATTATTTCACGAAGGAAATAAACACCGACGGGGATCAACTCACAAAGGAGATGATCGTCGGAGTGGGTGAAATCTACAAAGCGAAGTCACGCACAAACCCTGGGATTAAGAAGAAGCTTAATCCAGAGGGTAGGATCATAGATCTGACCTAGATCTCTTCTCCTCGCCATGTAGATCTGGAGTGGAACGCGTTCTTCGCTTGCTTGAGATTTGGATCTAACTTTTAGTCTTGCAGTCGCTCGGATTTGTGCAAAATCTCTCGCGCACCTCAGCCTAGGACTCAGAATTTTCCCTCCTTGAACAATAAGACTCCCCTCTCCTATTTATTGGGTAGGGGGTTAGGGTTTACTGTGCCGAGGCACAAAATGGTGCCTCAGCCACGCCGAGGCACGAAATGGTGCCTCGGCCTTAGTCGAGACACTCATTTGGCTTTTCCGTTCTTTTCCGATCTCGTTCGTCTAGTATTTGAATCCGAGTCTAGTTCTGTCGACGTTTGAGTCTGGTTGATTGCGACATCGATCAGTTCAATTCTGTCGACGCTCGAGTCTGGTCGATTCCATCTCATCCATGTTTGAGTTTGGTCGACTCGCCTTGTAAGAACTCGTTGCTCTGAAGCTTCATCATTTGATTTATTCCACGATTTGTCGCTTCACTGACTTGTACGCCTTGCCAATTCACTTTATACGTTCATCGACTCACTTTTTGCGTTTTGCATTGCAATTACGTCGTTAGCAGTTCTTGATCGCATCGTTAGATGAGTCGTCGATTGTCAACCTATCATCACGAGTCATATTCGGGTACTGATAAGCAATTTTCAGCGCCTACACTTCTGCCTGCAAAGTCACCAACAAAGTAGCTCTCCGACCGAGAGCATCAACAATCTTACTCTACTGCCCAGACTTGTGCTTCAAAATAAAGGTAAAACATTGCAGAAATGCGATCCAACAAGCATGCATACGATTAATGGTAGTCTGACTACTGATAGACTTCAAGGCTTGATGGTCAGTGTTAAGCAGAAACTCTCACAACATTAAATAGTGCTCTCAATGCTTCAAAGACTAGACTATAGTATATAACTCTAGCTCACATGTGGTCCACTTCTGTCGAGCTTCACTTAGTTTCTCACTATAGAGAGCAACTAAAAGCCCTTCTTGGGATAGGACACCACCAATCCCTACAATGGACACATCACAATCAATTTCAAACACCTTTTGAAAATCTGAAAGTGCGAGCACTGGTGCTATGGACAACTTCTTCTTTATTAGTGCAAAGCTAGTGTCCGCATCTTCTCCCCAATTGAACTTGTCTTTCTCAATACACTTAGTGATTGGAGCAACGATGTTGCTAATTTCTGACAAATCTCCTATAGAA
The DNA here is from genome assembly GCA_037177215.1 of Asparagus racemosus. NCBI lineage: Eukaryota > Viridiplantae > Streptophyta > Magnoliopsida > Asparagales > Asparagaceae > Asparagus > Asparagus racemosus. The sequence continues at coordinate 14,188,419 of JBAKGM010000081.1, read as the reverse complement.
AGTCTCTAGACCACAAAAGCTACGAACTTCACTGACATTCTTTGGTTTGGACCAATTGCAAATAGAACACATCTTTTCTTCGTCAACATGGATGCCCTCTGCACTGATTACAATGCCCAAGAATAATAGGCTACTGGTCATGAAGTTGCACTTCTTCATATTGATGTACAACTTGTTCTACTGCAAAATCGTTAGTATCTCCCGCAAGTGGGCCAGATGCACGGACTTGTTCCAGCTATAAATCAGGATATCATCGAAATAAACTATAACGAACTTGCAGATAAAGGGTTTTAATACCTAATTCATCAACCGCATGAAAGTCCTAGGAGTATTGGAAAGGCCAAAAGGCATGACCAACTATTCATACAGGCATTCTTTTATCTTAAAAGCAGTCTTCCACTCTTCTCCTTCTCTAATCCAAATCTGATAATAACCACTCCTGAGGTCAATTTTGAAGAATACTTTTGATCCAGACAACATATCCAGCATATCTTCCAGGTGAGGGATAGGAAATCGATACATCACGTTAATGTAATTGATAGCCCTACTATCTATACACATGCACCACTCTCCATTCTTCTTTGGGGAGAGTAACGCCGAGATGGCACACGGACTCATGCTAGCTCAAATAAGGCCTTTCTGCATGAGTTCGTCCACTTATTTTTGCAAGATCTCCCCATCCTTCGAGCTCATCCAATAGTGTGGCAGGTTTGGCAAGCGTGATCCAAGGATGAAATCGATATGATGTTGGATGTCTCGAAGCAACGGTAAATAAGGAAGTTCATCAGGCATAGCTGAATCAAATTGTTACAAAAAGGTACTTCAGGTGGAATTTTGGTGGGGGCAGAATCCTCTTTTCCTGATACAATTAGAGCATAAATCTTGTCAGACTATTTCAAATCTTTTATAAAATCTTTATTGTTAATAAAAAAGGTCTTCCTTTTAGCAACATCTGTCTTCATTGGCCCCTTCTCTGTAAGAGGCATGAGCACAACTCAGCAACCATCCTTCTTAAAGACATAAACATTGTCCTTTCTTCGGTGCATGACATCAACATCAAAATGCCATGGCCTATCTAACAGTATATGACAAGCATCCATTTCAATTACATCACACAACGCCTCATCAATATAATTACGGCCAATGGAAAAAGACACACGACACACCTCATCAACCTGTATGTTATTACCCTTATGAATCCAACCGATCTTGTAGGGAGTGGGATGTTTCTTAGTCTTCAAACCTAATTTCTCCACCCTACATCGAGAGACAATATTCTCACAACTGCCACTATTAATGATAACATTACAAGTCTTCTATTTCACGGTACACCTCGTGCGGAAGATATTATGCCTCTTGGGCGATTCTTCTATTTTTAGAGCCAATAATAAGCGTCGCACCACACACGAGAGTTGATCCCCATCATCAGGATCCACCTCATCACCACCATAGTCTTCAGTGTCATCTTGATCTATATCCTCCTCTTCATGATCCACCACATTCACAGTACTTCTTTTAGGGCATTGATTGGATCAATGACCAGGTTGTCCACATCTATAGCACTTGATTGGATCGGGTTTGGCATATGGATTCTGTGGTGTAGCCTTCTTCCCTACTATTGTCGTCGGTCCTGTACCCTTCTCAGCTGTAGAATCTTGATTAGAAGTAATTTGAGACTATTTGTTCCCGCACGAATAAAACTCATGTGCGACCCATCTGAAGTTGCCCATAATCCTCTATTATTCCATCTAAGTTGTCGATCCACCTTTTCGGCTAGGCTAACTGTGTCTGTCAAAGTATATGTTTGCTGCAAAGACACACGATCCTGAATTGCTATCCTCAATCCCCCAGTGTAACGAGACATCTGTTGGGCCTCGTTCTCGTTTAAATTGTTGCAGGATGATAGCCGATAAAACTCCTGCGTGTAATCATCAACTGTTCTTCCACCTTGTTTGTAATTATGGTATTGTCCGAGCAAGACTTGTTCATAGTCACCTGGCAAGAAATGGGCTTTCAGCAACTTCTTCATCTTCTCCCACTTATTGATTTTTACCTTTTCTTGACGAGATTGATTCATGCATACTGATTCCCACCAAGCAGATGCTCCACCCTTAAGTCCGTAGGCCACCAACTTAACCTTCCGCTCATTTGGGATCTCCACATACTCGAAAAATATCTCCACCTCATCAACTCAATCAAGAAATTCTTCAATATGAAGTTGCCCGTTAAAAGATGGCACATCCATTTTTATCTTGAACTCTCCAGCATTATAATTGTCCTATTGTCAGTGGTCTTTTTGATCATCATCATGGCGTGGGGCTTCATAGCTGTCGCTGTCGCTATTGAATTCTTCCTGTGGAGTCGGATTACATCATTGGCAACCATCAACATGATTTTGAACTCCTATCGTGTTCAGACGCTCCATGGCTGACGTAAGTCAATCTGCGACGGTCTTAATCTGATTGACATTGGTCTTCAACTCTTCAAACTCTGTTCGAGAAATAGGGGCTGCGTCGCCTATCATCGGATTAGAAAGACAAGGCTCTGATACCAATTAACACAGCACGGAAGTAAAAATCTCAGAATCCACCAAGGACTGCTCTCTGAATCCACAAAGAATGTTCTCCAAATCTACGAAGAGCTTTGAATCCATGAAGAAAATATAATTAGAGAAATTTATTGATAAAAATGATATGCCTTTAGGACTTACAAGACTCTATTCAAATAGAAAATAAACAATACTCCTACCATGACCCGAACTTTGTTAAAAATAGAAATAACAAAACTTTCCTTAAAAGACTCCCTTGATTAGAAAAGTAAATCGGTCAAATTTAGAATCAAACTGGATTTGCTTCCTAATCAAAACAGACTCCTAAAATATTACTTAAAATAGTAAAAAACTAACAAAAACACTAATATCTCTCAATTCAGAGGGAATTTGACAAAACAGATAGCAGCAAACCGAACAACGGTGGGTCTCGTTGACTCCATCTCGAAAAAATACATGATTTTTTACATATATAATGCGTCAAATTTTAACGTATGTTTTGAGAAATATGACCCATTCTTCGTTGCAAGTTATTTTCTTCGGCCGAGCTCGTGTTTTGACTTGTGACGGTCCCATTTCTCTGTAAATATGTCCGCAGAATGTTCTACATAGAAAAGCTCAAAGCAATTTCAAACATTAGCTTATGGCTACCGATGATTACAAAAATTCCTGAAGAAAACTTTTGGGCATGTAGAGAGCTAGAGAACTGGGAAAGCAACTCTTAGGCATGGCCAAAGACATGAGGGAGGAGAGAGTAGATGAGAGCAATGATGAAGGAAGGCGTTACCCTCAACATAGATCTAGGTCCTAGAGTGAGATTGTTTGGGACTCCAGTGAAGATAAGGTGAGGGAATTGAATGATGTCCAACTCTATAGCAGAGGAGTTACTGAGGCGGTTGAGCATTCAAACACCCGAACTCTTGTGGGTGTACTACCAAACAAATTTAAAGCAGACATTTCAAAGAATGCTACCAAGCAGAGGGCTAAAAAAACGCTATCAAAGTCCAAGAGAATGTTCTCTGAAGAGGAAGTCAGAGCCATGTTGGCTGAGGCGCGAATGAGCTTCATGCCCAAACATGAGTGCTCTGTGAAGATGGTGAGGGGGAGTGGTCTGAGCACCAGTCCAAATCAGCTAGGAAGAAGGAGAAAGCAGATATTAACGCCCTAATCCATAACACAGAGAAGAAGCGAAAACTTGGCATTAAAACAAAGAAGTGTTGGGATTGTGGCAAGAATGGCCATATTGCAACAGAATGCCCGAATGGGTTGACGTGTTTTCATTGCCCTAGGATTTGTCACATGGTTGACGAATGCATTTCAAACCTGTAGTCGACACTCCATGCTACTGCAGCGAATGCATTGGAGAAGGGTAAGGCCAGACTTGATGGTGAGGGTCGGGCAAGTGGCCCTAGGCATAGACTAGTGCCAAAACCCAAACCGAAGCCATTGGTCTTCCTTCCTTATGATGATTCCATGCTGCAAGCAAAGGAAAACTTGGGTGAGAAACTAGGAATTATATCCACTATGTGCGGAGAGCCATCAGTCGATGATGTTATCAATGGGTTGAAGGACCTCAGCGATGTTGAGGTGATTAATATGTGAGTATAGTCCCACATCGGATAAGATAAGAAAGAGCAATAAGTTTAAATAGGAGTTTGGCTCAATACCTAATAGTTATAACTTTTGGGTTAAAATTAATTCCTAACTTCTATTTAAGGCCCATCAACTCTAGATTGGGCATGATTTCTCCCCCAACAAATGGTATCAGAGTTAAGGTCATGGTCCAAGTAATTTAAATAAATAAATAAATAAATAAAAATAGATAAAGTTTGATGTGGAGATCGAAAGTGTCGGGAGAATCCATGGATGCACGTAATAGTGATATAATCTAGTTAGCCACCACGAGTGAAGTGGTAAAAGTTTCTACGGATGTTTGATAGCCATGTGCTGAATGCATGGTCTAGTTATCCCACAAGTCAAGTGATGTAAGAGTTAGTGAATTGGTTAGCACACGAGTGAAGTGATGCAAAAGATTAGTGAATCTCGTGGAAGATTGAATTATAGTTGAATTAAAATATACTTATAAATTAAGGGGGAGTTGTTGAGGTGATTAATATGTGAGTACAGTCCCAGATCGGATAAGATAAGAAAGAGTGATGAGTTGTATCAATACCTAATAGTTATATCTTTTGAGTTAAAATTGATTTATAACTTCTATTTAAGGCCCATCAACTCTAGATTGGGCCTGATTTCTCCCTCGACAAGCAATCGTCTCAAAACTTGGTAGTGGGACCCCATTAGGATGGGAATCGGTCCTCCTTCCAGTGCTAAAAGGGAAGTTGTGCTTTCAAGGTGCGACGATGGCTTGGAGAAGAGGAGGCACCCACCTTCTGGTTCCCTTTGATTACTTGGATTTCTGTTGTGGGGTTTCCCCTACAGGTTTGGTTTGGGAATGGTTCCTCTAAACTGATCAGATCATTTGGGCACCTTCTCCACGTTGATCTGATCACGTTTCGTAGAGGACAGAAGGATTGAGCTAGATTGAAGATTGGATGTGATGGCTAAGAAACCATTCCAAAGGTTTTCTCTGTTGCTGTAGGTGAAAGGGTGTGTTCCATTCGTATTGAGATTGAGACGGAAGCGCCGGCAGCGAATAGCTCCATGGCCGCAGAAGCTAAACGTAAAACCAGCAAAGATAATACTACATCCCATAAAGATATTATGATGAAAGATTCAAATTTGAATCCCCTGAGACAAATACGGTGGCGGGTCATCATGTAGCGTCTACGTGCACCGAGGGTTTTTCTGATGGGCCAGGCAAGAAGGCTCAATCAAATAAAGGAAGTTTAGGCTCAATGGAGGTGAGCTGCGGAGATTTTTCATTGAGACAAAACTAAAAACACAATTTCTTGAAGCCATCCTTGGAAATTAACGGTGATTTGGCTGAACCACCTGCTATCACTGAAACAAGAAATGTTGGACCGCTGCTTCCTTTCCTTGATCCCTCCTTAAGTAGGGAGGCAATGACTGATGCAATTCAATTAGCGGTTGTAGACGAGATGAAGACATGGCTTGACCAAGCGCATGGATCCAAGCGCTCGACCAACCGCAAAAGAAAAGCTACTACCGCTGATAGGAGTTCGGATGCAATTACGAATGGACCAAATGTAGCAACAAGTACCATGATATATAGTGCACCGCGGGAGAGCTTGGGCATATTAAATAGGGGCAAGCTTTATCCGATTGACTGACCCAGGGGGGCGCAACAATTTGTCGTCAGAAGTTGAAGCGGCTGGCGAGTCACGGGGAAGTGATGTTAGCTCAGAGGCAATTAGGGAGCTTGACAATCCTTTGATCAGTGACGTGACGACTTCTGAGCTACAAGACCATCGAGACTTTAGATGTTCCTCTATCTCAACTAGCTAAAAAAGACAAGGCTAGGAGGACTACGACGGCTGAGTGGAAGAGCTCAAAGAAAAACTTTCGGGTTAAAATTTTGTCACAATTTCTATTATTCATTTATTGGGAGATGATATGCTAATTAATCTTGCAAATTTATGTGGTATTTCTCTTAGGGATCCACGAGATGAGATGTTAAATAAATTGTACTTAACAAGGGACATGGAACATAGCAAATCTAAATTCATGTTTGATAGTACTAAGAAGGTAGATGGTGAGGGTCACAAATGACTTAGGCTCTCATGTCTTTAAGACGGACAAATTATTAGTTTTAAAAAAAATGATAATTCTATTTTGGAATGTTAGGAGTTTGGGGACCCTGCTAAGAGAAGAATGGTCAAAGATGTTTGTTATAGTTCTTGGAAAGACATAATTTGTCTGCAAATTCTGGTCAAAAACTTCTTGGAGAGTTAGCATCAGATAGAATGAAAGAATGGAGAGTTAAAAATACTAGAGGGGCATAGGAGGATATTCTTATTGGGCTAGATTCGGCGAAATTTCATATCCTTGAGTATTGGGAGGAAGCTTTCTCTATTTTAATCAAGTTTAAAGTCTTTTATGACTGTTGGGAGCAAGTTTTACCGCTGTTTATAGTCCAAATCGGAAAGCTAGGAGAATGAGTTTTGGAATGAGATCTCTTATATTACCTAAAAGTAGAACTACCCATGGATCCTAGGCAGGGACTTTAATGTAGTATGTTTCCATGAGAAACGACGGGGGGAGGGAGGGGGGGAGAGGGAAATAGGAGAGATAGGGCAGATTTTAACGAATTGATTAGTACATTAGATCTCTTGGAAGTACCAATAGTAGACAGACAATATTGTTGGAAAACAAAATTTCCACTAGGTTATGGTGCTTCTATCTCTAAGCCTACCTCCGATCACATTCCATTTACTTTCAACTCTCGAGAAAACACAAAAACCTTAAAGAAGGTTCAAATTTGAAAAGATGTGGCTTGAATCTTCTCATGTTAGATACATTATGAATAGAGTTGGAATGCTCCCGCTGAAAAGCTAGATGTTGCGGGTATCTTTTCCGCTAAATTGAAACGCTTGAAGAAAAAACTTGCCAAGTGGAGTTGAGATTTCTTTGGTAATATCTTTGTCCAGAAGGAAAAACACATAAAGAAGATAGACCATGTTATAGTCCTGAACACTTTTCATTAATTACCCTTTGGGTTCTAAAGGAAATACCAACGTTTAGGGTAAGAAAGCGAGCTTAGGCCGCTCTAAGTTGGGGACGGTGCGAATGGCGGTACTTGCCATCCTCCATGACCCTTCAGCTGACCTACCCTTGTGAGTCGACTCGGGAGATGAAACAGGTCGTCCTCGAGTCGACTATCCTGGGGGACGACACGAATGGTGGTACTTGCCGTCCTCCATGACCCTTCGGCCGACCTACCCTTGTGAGTCGACTCGAGAGACGAAACCGGTCGTCCCCGAGTCGACTATCCTTGGGGACGACGCGAATGGCGGTACTTGCCATCCTCCATGACCCTTCGGCCGACCTACCCTTGTGAGTCGACTCGAGAGACGAAACTGGTCGTCCCCGAGATGACTATTCTTGGGGACGACGCGAATGGCAGTACTTGCCATCCTCCAGCAAGTCGACTCGTGGGATGAAACTAGCCATCCCCCAAGTCGACTACCCTTGCAGATGATGCGAAGGGTGGTGTTAGCTAGCCTCTTCGATGACACAACATTCTCCACTTGGCCGGCCCAAGCTCCCGCCCCCAGGCAACGGTTATACAGAGTTTGAACCCGATAGCACGTCGCTGTCGCATTAATTGAATCTTCAGTGCCTTGATCCCCCTGTCTCACACGATAATTAAGGTACCTCAGAGCTCTCTGGCTGCGTGCATAACTAATCCCCTCCCCATTAATGCCGAGGGAATAATACTAACTCCTGCACCAATCTTCACTCGACACCTGTCAAGACTTTCTGGCTTAGCCTCCAATGTCAGCTCTAGTCCCATCGCTAAGTCAACAATACGTAAGCGTAAGGCTGACTCACACTTCACTTTAGCACCAGCTAGAATGACCAAAGTACGCTCCGACCCCCATACAAATGGTAAGCTGTTCAATGAATGAGGTAAGCAAGCCCTAGCCCCGATATTCACTACACACATTGCAATTTCACTTCACTCTCTTCAAATACTAACTTGATCGTTGGAGGGACCACCGGAGATCCCAACTCCACCCCTTTTCCACAGGTACTACCCCGGAGCAGGAGTGCCTCCCGACGCAAGCAACCACGAGGCATTTAGGAGAGGAAACGGACTCCACTCTCCTAAACTCTAATCCCGCGGAGGTTGGTAACTATGTGATCTGAGCATCAACGTTTTATCGCTCACCGTGGGGCCTCCTTCCCTCTTCTAGCAATAATGTCTGGCATTGATGATCTTACCAGGTTGGGTAACTTGCCAGTAGGCTATGTTACCCAAGCCCAACTTCAAGAGTCCACAGAGAAGATCACACAAGCTGTGCAATCGCAGCTCAAAGCCTTCCCCGATGAGCTCTTCAGCCGCTTCCCCACTGTTGCACCACAGCAAGCCATTTCGGCCGCGCCCCCACCGTCAGCCAGCTGCCAATCCACCACCAGCAGGGCCCGTCCTCTCCCCATACAGCATGTGCCTCCGCTGGGTACTCCTCATATTGTCAAGCCCAGGAGGGGCCGCTAGGAGCTCCCGCCCTAGCTACTACCAGCACAGCCAACTCCTCGCGCACGCCCTGTTCACCAACTCTAAATCTGAGAGACGACAGCTGAGGGCCCCAGCCCCAGCCTTCGCCAGTCAAGTTCAGCCACTGAAGCTTCAAGACCCCCCAGTGCAGAGTGCACAGGGACAACGCCTTCAGCCCATGAGTGGGCAAGCAACTACAACCAGGCTTATCAGCCTGTGGTGGACGCCATCAAGGGGAACACCCCTTTCATCGACTCAATCATGAGGACGCCAGTCGAGAAGTTCAAGATGCTGACCATAGACAAATACAGAGGGGAGGGAGACCTGGCAGAGCATGTCCAGAATTACTTTGACACCATGAGCATGTTGCAAGCACCCGAGGTGACCATCTATCACTGCTTCCTAGTCACATTGACGAGGAGCGTGAAGCTGTGGTGGAACGCAGTGGAGATGAAGTCCATTAGGAGTTTTGAGGAGCTTAGCCGAAAGTTCATCCACCTTTTTTAGTTGACTCTAAGCCGAAGTTGCCTCCCTATGTGCTCATACACACCAAGCAAGAGCCAGGGGAGGATCTCAGGACTTATTTCAAGAGGTTTTAGGAAAGAGGTTGGAAGTTGAAGACCCAGGGAGTCGAGTCGCTATGGCAGCCTTGGTGGCCGGCTTGCGTTCTAGCGACCTATCGAAAACTCTTGCCTGAAAGCCAGCCAGGAACTATAGATACTTGATGGCCAAAGCCCACGGCTACATGAACATGGAGGATGCCTAGGCCTACAAGGCCGCGACAGCAGTGGCCGAGTCCAGTCAAGGTGCTGTCCCCACACCGTTGGCTTTCCCCCGCACCGCGCCAGCTCCTTCTATGTCAGCCCAACCAACTCCGTTGGTGGCGCCAGCCGCAACACTGGCCCCATCGCTGCCAACCAAGCCGGCCCTCAACCTCGTTAAGCATGAAGAGCTGAGGGACACCTCGCGGAACCCTCTCACTAGGAGCAACAACCGTAATGGTCTGTTCGGCAGGAGAGATGAGGGAGGGCAATCACACCCCCACCTGTCTTCACAGTCCTCAGCACGTCTCTCTCTAGAGCTCTTGACAAAGTGCAGGGGGTGGGGCTTCTCACCACGCCTCCCCCCACCAATGCGGTCGAGCCCTCACCAGAGAGACATGTGGAGATTTTGTTGCTACCACTAGGACCATGGCCATGACACCGGCAATTGCCACGTCCTCCAGTGAGACATTGAAGACCTTATTCAGAGAGGTTTCTTAAAAAACCTAGTCGCTTAGAAGGACAGGAGGAACCCCCTCCCAGGAGGTATGAATGGAGGCCCCGCTCCTGGTCGTCTCGACCCTAGCCAGGGCCTAGCCATCTGGATCCTGGACTAAGCACCCGAAGGGTCATCCACACTATCAGCGGGGGCCTCACATTTGGTGGAGAATCCAACAACGCTCGCAAGAGGTATGCCAAGTGCCCTCTACGAGTGGAGAGTTGCGACAAGAAGCCTCGGAGGAGTACGCCCATCTCTTTCAGTGAGGACGACTTGGAGGGTGTCGAGACACTGCATAGAGATCCCATAGTCATCACAGCCAACATCAATAGCTTTAAGGTAAAGCGGATCATGGAAGACACAGGGAGCTCAGTCGACATCCTATTTCTAGATGCATTTACCCACATGGGCATTGACAGATCCAAGCTGCTTCCCTCCAGAGGCCCCCTAATCGGGTCCACGGGACATTCACAATTGCCAAAAGGGCTAATCACACTCCCGTTAATTTTTGGCCGTCACCCCCTGCTGGTCGACGGTCGATGTGCAGTTCGTGGTGATGGACATCAAGTCAGCCCATAATGTTATACTAGGGCGGATCGCCCTTCATCTCCTGCAGGCTATCCCGTCCACTTACCATCAGATGATCAAGTTCCCAATGCCCGGAGGAGTTGGCGTCGTCAAGTGTGACCAACAAGAAGCCCGAACCTGCTACGTGCCCTCAACCAAGGGGAAGGGGGTGGCCGAAGCCATGCCCATTGAGAAGGCGAGCCTTCTGCTGGAGAAGAAGATGGAGCAAGAGCGGACAACCCCTGCTAAAGACCTGCATGATGTCCCGATCAGCGACGGAAACAGGAAGGCCCTCAAGATAGGCTCGAACCTCCCAGGATCCTTGCGGGAGGCTTTGATCTCTTTCCTCTTAGCAAACCTTGATGTGTTTGCCTGGGGCCCAGAGGATATGCCAGGCATCCCCCCCGACGTCATCTACCATTAACTCTCTATCGACCAACACAGTAAGCTAGTTCGACAGAAGAAATGACACCAAGGACCGAAATGACAAAAGGTGGCAGCAGAAGAAGTCGACCGACTTATGGTAGCTGGTTTCATCAGAGAAGTACAATACCCTGAGTGGCTATCCAATACAGTTTTAGTAAAGAAGTCAAACGGCCAGTGGAGAATGTGTGTCGACTACACCGACCTCAACAAGGTTTGCTTGAAGGATAGCTACCCATTGCCTCGCATAGACCAGTTGGTAGATGAGAACGCAGATCACAAGTTGCTGAGTTTCATGGATGCCTTTTCGAGCTACAATCAGATCCTCATGGCAGAGCACGACCAGGAAAAGATGTCCTTCGTCACCGAACAAGGAACATATTGTTACAAGGTCATGCCTTTCAGTCTCAAGAACGCAGGAGCTACTTATTAATGGCTAGTCAACAAGATTTTCTACCCTAAAATTGGTCGGAACGTGGAAGCATATGTGGACAACATCCTGGTGAAGTCGAAATTAGCCTCAGCACACGTAGCTGACCTTAGCGAGACGTTCTCTACCTTAAGACGCTACTGTAGGAAGCTTAACCCAGTTAAATGTGCCTTTAGGGTACAGTCAGGGAAGTTTCTAGGATTCATGATCACCCAGCAAGGCATTGAGATCATCCCTGAGAAGATAGCCACCATCGAGTGACTGTTGGAGCTGCGTATCATGAAGGACATCCAGAGACTCAACGGCAAGATAGCCGCCTTAGGGCACTTTCTTTCCAGGTCTGCTGAGAGGAGGCCCCCTTTCTTTAAGATCCTAAGGGGAACAAAGACCCGAAGAAGAGGATGGAATGGTCAGAAGAGTGCTGCAATGCATTCAGAGAACACAAAGTATACTTGAGCACCAAGCCGCTGCTGAGTCAGCGCGCCGAGGGCGAGGCCCTGCACCTCTACTTAGGTGTCTCCCCTAAAGCTGTTAGCTCCGTCCTAGTTTGAGAAGAGGATCAAGTGCAGAGGCTAGGGTATTATGTGAGCCGGATCCTTAGAGCGGGGGAGCTAAATTATCCAATAACTGCTTGCAGGCTCCACGCCTATTTCCAAGCGCATTCAAACGTCGTGCGCTCCAATTTGCCCTTGAAGAAAGCTCTTGGGAGTTCAACCACTTCGGAAAGAATGGTGGCATGGTCAATCGAGCTCAGCGAGTATGATGTGCAGTTTGAGCCTCGGGCGACCATCAACGCACAACCTCTTACAGATTTCCTCATAGAGTCCACCTCGCATGAGGGTGAGCAGCCAAAACCCATGCTCTCTGATCAGCCGGTGCCCATAGTAGGGTGAGGGCCGAAGGCGACGGCTCCCCCTATGGACTCTCCCCCCGAGCATGACTCACACGAGTTCACCTCATGGTGGCAACTGAAGGTCGACGGGTTGTCAAGTGAGGCCAGTAGTGGGGCCGATGTGATCTTGCGGAGCCCAGATGGGATGGCCACGGAGCAGTCTATTGCCTTCAAATTTCTAGCCTCGAACAGTGAGGCCAAATAGAAGCACTCATCGCAGGTTTGCGAGCTGACCTCGCGGTTAAGGATGATAACCTGTATGTACTAGCCAACTCCCAACTTGTGGTGCATCAAGTCAATGGCAAGTACGCGGCCAAGGATAAGAGGATGGCCCAATACTTAGAGGTGACCGAGGAGCTGCTGGCCCAGCTAGCCAACTTCAAGATTGCCCAGGTCCCCTGTGCTCGCAAAGCTCGAGCAGACATCCTGTCGAAGCTAGCGTCGACTAGCTCCACAGGTAGGTCTAGGCCTATCTACACTGACACGCTTCCTCACCCCAGCATTCCAAGGGCTACCAAGGATGTCATGCTGACCGACCCTACACTGGAGCCATGCTGGATGGACCCCATGATCCTATTCTTGATGAGTGGGGCTGCACCAGCGAATGCCATTGAGGCTAAAAGCCTGCAGAGGAGTGCGTTCTGTTATCTCATCCTGGACGATCAACTTTACCGATTGTCCTACTCTAACAGCGATGTGGGGCCATACCTCTGGTGTCTACAACCTCATGAAGCTAGCTACGTCCTCAAGGAGGTTCATGAAGGTGTCTGTGGAAACCACCCAGGGGCGAGGACACTCGCTCAGCAGGTCATTCGACAGGGATGCTGCTGGCCTACCATAATAGTCGACTCGAGAAAGCTTGTCTCAACTTGTGCGAAGTGCCAATTCTTCTCGCAGATCCCATGGGCTACTGCCACAGAGCTGATGCCCATGACAAGCCATGTTCCTTTTACCCAATGGGGGTTGGACATTCTCGGGCCTCTTCCCCTCGCTTCTGGGCAGCGAAAATTTCTTATCCTTGCCATCGACTACTTCACCAAGTGGATCAAGGCGGAACCTTTGGCAAGAGTGGGGGAGGCTAAGATCACCTGCTTCATCTGGAAATCCATAGTGTGTCAGTTTGGAGTCCTCTGATCATTTGTCACAGACAATGGCACCCAGTTCAGCAGCAGTAGGTTTCGAGACTTCTACGAGGAGTGGGGAATCTGACTCAAGTTCGCTTCAATCGCGGACCCCAAATGCAACAGGTTGGCTAAAGTCACCAACAAATACATCCTCCAGGCCTTGAAAAAGAAAGCCGACAAAGCAGTTGGGAACTAGGTTGAAGAGCTCCCTAGTATCTTATGGTCCTACCACACGACTCATAAGAACACCACAGGCGAAAGCCCCTTCGGGGTGGCCTACAGAGCTGAGGCCGTGACCCCCATAGAGGTTGGCATTCCTACCATTCGCCTGCAGCATTTCGACAAAGACTCTAACTCTGCGGGGCTCCGAGCAGACTGGTTCTCATAGACGAGGTTCAAGCTAGGGTGCTGTGCAGACAGATTGCCAACCAGCAACGAGTCACCAGATACTACAACAGCAGGGTTCGACCAAGAAGATTTCAAGTCAGTGACCTCATCTTAAGAAAGGCCACGTTCGACAAAGACACCAAGCGTGGCAAGCTGGCGCCCAACTGGAAGGGGCCATACACCGTCCTTGAGGAGATACAGCCTGGCACTTATCGGCTAAGAAGCCCAAATGGGAGAATTCCACAGCACCCCTGGAACATTGAGTACCTTAGAAAGTTTTTTCAATAATTCTGTATTGTGAATTTTATTTGTGATCTCTCATTATGAATAGATTTTGTGCCTGACTATTGTGCTCAACTTGTCTTAAAACCACGACAGAAATGTCGGACCAGTCGCGATCAATTCACTCGAGCGACTTACCCTTCTCGCCCGAGACAAGCCATGATATCCCATTTCCTTAGCTGAGTCGAAGTAGTTTTCCCACAGAGTCGAGCTCCGGTGAACCTTCTTGCTAGGGCTGAGTCAAGGAATCCTTCTCGTGACCTCGAGTTAAGAAACCCTTCTCGTTATGATGAGTCATGGAACCCTTCTCATAACGATGAGTCAAGGAACCCTTCTCATGTCGAGTCAAGGAACGCTTCTCGACATATCGTGTCAAGAAATCCTTCTTGCCAAGGCAAGACAGGAGACCTGACTCACTTAGCTTGATGAACGTGTTCCCCACACTAAGTTGAATTGAGATATCCCCACACTCTGGGCCGAGTCAAAACACCCGTCCTCTCCAGGAGGATTGGAGTAAGAAGCCAAAAGCCCCAGGTGCTTCAAGAGCCCTAGGCACCCAACCCCTTGGGTTGTCATTGGATTAAGTCGCTGACTGACGGAGGCTGACTCCTAAGCCCTAGATGGTCCATGAGCCCTAGGCACCCAACCCTTTGGGTTGTCACACGTAAAGTCACCACCGATCGAGGCTGACTCCTAAGCCCTAGGCGCTTCATGAGCCCTAAGCACCCAACCCCCTGGGTTGTCATTGGATTGAGTCGCCGACTGACCGAGGCTAACTCCTAAACCCTAGATGCTCCATGAGCCCTAAGCACCCAACCCTTTGGGTTGTCACACGCAGAGTCGCCGCCGACTAAGGCAGACTCCTAAGCACTAGGTGCTTCATGAGCCCTAGGCACCCAACCCCTTTGGTTGTCATTAGATTGAGTCACCGATCGATAGAGGTTGACTCCTAAGCCCTAGGTGCTCCATGAGCCCTAGCACCGAACCTTTGGGTTGTCACATGCAGAGTGGCCGCTGACCGAGGCTAACTTCTAAGTCCTAGATGCTCTATGAGCCCTAGGCACCCAACCCCTTGGGTTGTCATTAATTGGGTCGCCGACCGACTGAGGCCGACTCCTAAATCCTAGGTGTTCCATGAGCCCTAGGCACCCAACCCTTTGGGTTGTCACACGCAGAGTCACCGCTGACCGAGGCCAACTCCTAAGCTCTAGGCACTTCATGAGCCCTAGGCACCCCAACCCCTTGGGTTGTCATTGGATTAAGTCGCTGACTGACCGAAGATGACTCTTAAGCCCTAGGTGCTCCATGAGCCCTAGGCACCCAACCCTTTGGGTTGTCACACGCAAACTCACCACCGACCAAGGTCGACTTCTAAGCCCTCGGCGCTCCATGAGCCCTAGGCACCCAACCCCTTGGGTTGTCATTAGATTGAGTCACCGGTCGACCGAGGCTGACTCCTAAGCCCTAGGTGCTCCATGAGCCCTAGGCACCCAACCCTTTGAGT
>JBAKGM010000081.1:14159754-14172763 GCA_037177215.1 Asparagus racemosus | reverse complement strand
GGAGAAAGGGCATTTTAGGGTTTTTTTTAAAATACAGCCTCTTAGTTGTATACTGCTGACGTGGAGGGGCCCGAACATATTTTCAGCTACTGTTTGGGGCTGATCCACACAATTGAAAATACGAGGGGCCTCGTCACATAAAGTTTCTGCTTTTGGGGCCCCGACACAATTTTCCCAAGAATTTTATGTTAAATGAAAAAGTTAAGAGTTTGGTGACAATAAGTGACGTGCACATATTATGATTGGGTGTATCTACAGTTAATCCTTAAACATGGTTTAAAACTGCACCAAATCAAAAGTATAGATCTGAACATCTATGTAGGATTTTATTTTCAAATTTTATTGATGAACTAGTCAATTTGCACACACATAATGCGCTGATCTAAAAAATGTCAAATGAATCAAGAATGTGTTTCTGTGTATATATGAGATGTATAAGCTAAATATTGAATCTATGTGATGTTTCTTTCTTTCATGAGTTGTAGAATGTATAGATCATAATATATAAAGCTAAATACTGAATCTACGTGGGTTATTATTATTATTTTTTATTATTTATCCTTTTTTTTGGGTGCGGGTGCCTCTTCATGAATTGTAGAATGTATATATCATTATGAAGAATTGTAGAATGTATATATCATTATGGACGCTTTGATTTATGAATCGTAGTAATATTAAAGGTCATACACCTATTTTCATAGGTAGACTAACTAAGTAAAATTAGTTATGCATTATAATGTGAGAACGAGGCCCAAGGCCCACTTGAGAACGTGTGGGATTTTTACTCTTACATTGGATATTTGAGAGAGCACTATACATTGGGGGTCCTATAAATATAGACTATTCCTATTGTTTTAAAGTGCTAGAGGGGGTAATTTTGATCATTCTTTTGAGAGAGCTATTGTGAGAGATCTGAGAAATTATTTGAGGGTTTTATTTGTGAGATTTTGTAAACCCTATTTTTATTCTCTCTCTCTAATAGTAGATCTCCCCCCTCCTTGCCTCGTGGACGTAGGCAATTGCCGAACCACGTAAAACTCGTATGTTTTGCTGTTGATTTGCTTTGTAATAGGTTTGTGTGATTTGTAATAGCTTTTAGGTTCTCTCGACAGGTCAGTCCTAGAACTGATGAGAGGTAGAGCCAATATCCTACTTTGTTGAGATATTCACTTCAAATTCTTGTTTTCTTGGTGAGACGGGAATTCTTATTGCGATTTAGCTCTCTTGTTGTGCCCTTTGTGCACTAGAGGTGCTGCCGAAATTTCCGCTGCGCACAACAATACTGCCATATGAGTACAGTTATAAATGTACATATTCTGTAGTCGAGCAATTACTGCTAATCCTACTGTGTCAACTGGTGTCATGACATTATTAGATTCAAGTTTTCCATATTTGTTATCTACTTGTCACCCTGTTAGTTGATATTAGAAGTCCAAATAGAATTAGTCTCTTTAAACCATGTATCTGCTACTTAATACTATATATTTTATGTTTACTCTCAGTTTGTGTTCTGGATTTCACCGAGTATCCCTATAAACAAGCGGGAGAATGTGTCAAACACCAGGACGATGACCTGATAGTATGGGACTATGTACCAACGACCAGTTGCTGCCGGAATCCCCTCAACTCCTTATCTCAAGCTCTCGCTCAATGGTCCACTCTAAACCAAGAGATCTTCTTAAGTCAACGAGGATGGCAAAATTGCACTTCTCTTTTCCAAGGTCAAGGCAGAGCATCAATAAATTCATGCGGATTTGGTGATTTATACCAAGAGAATGGCAAGTGTGCGAGCCTCACCTTATCTTCTTTCAAGATTAAGTATGCTAATCTCTACGGACAAGCACTGGAGAAGTGCGCACTATTCAGTCTCCCAAGCTTTGATGAACTTTGTGCTCTATGTGTGAACGAGATGTCAATTATGATGAACCACATTATTGAAGATCTTAAAGTTAAGGGAAATGATAAAGAAGAAGAGATATGTAGCATTGCAACTGTAATTGCTGTTGCTTCCAGTAACATTAGGTATGCTTCATGGGTTGAAGCCTTTTACAGATGCTTACCAGCTATGGATACTAAGGATAGACAAGGTCCCTCCCTCTCCTCCTCTCTCATTCTTGACTCTTATTATAACTTTTTGATGCCTCCTATTACTCCCAATTACTTAGCTCCTCTGTAATTAAGACTAATATCCTTTCACCAACTAATCTGTTACCAGATTTTGGGAAACGGGTCATGCTTCATAGGGTTAATATAGATTAAACAAAAACTGGTTTATGCTTTACTACTGTGGTATCAAGTTGATATTACTCTTTGACTTGGTTGGGATTTTAAAATTCACTCATGCTGCAAAGTTAATAAACTACTATTTTATCATGACATATTACATGCTTTTATGAAAACAAGCATCAAATCTAGGAACTTTAACTTAAGATTTCATTTATTTTGTCAGAAATAGTTCCATTTTAGTTGATTCTGGTGTATTTGAATCTGAGTTTCCCTTCTTCTTAATTCCCCTTACCCCTTTTATACACCTCTTTGTGACACTCTTAGCTTAGCTAAAGAAGAAACATATGAAAAGTGGATATTAACATTTCTGCCTCTCTGCGTGAAAGGCACTTTCTACAAGAATTAAATCATTTATAATTATAACTAATTCAAGTAGTAGTTTTTTTTTCCTGAAATCCTTGTAATATTATTCATCTGCAGTGACTCATAATAGGTCAATTTATATGATTATCTATTTTATCATGTGGTTTAGAGTTTATAGAGACTTGCTGGAGATAACAATTTGGTTAAGAACTAAATTTGGTTAAGAACTACTTTCTAGAGTGCGTTTTTCTGAGTTATAGAGAGAGAGACCTTCATAGAATGTTTACTCATTAGTGAATACACCAAATAAGTGATTATAAATCTGTTAATAATTAAACAGTACTTCCAATGTAGATCACTAAGTAATTGTAGTATATCATATCTGAAGGTAGTAAGTATAATTCTAAGAAATATATAGATGTAATTAGAACTATACCGAGAATACACAATTAGTGAAGAGCTTTCAGATTTTATGATATCCTCATCGCTATTCTGCACTCCCTTTTTATTTGCTAGTTTATCTTTTACAAGCTTAACTGTATTTGTTATTCTTTTGCTGATCTTTATTTGTTTATCATGTCTTGCAGCGTCAGGTGATGACTACATCAAAATCAAACGTAAGTGCAGTTTCTCCGAATTTATAATGCCTTTTGCCATTCTGTGAATAAGCATCTCACCTATGATCTTATATATTTTTGGTTTACAGGTAGTTTTTTCAACATACTACTAGTTATATTTGTTGCAATAACAGGCATGGTTCTTTTGGTCCTACTCATTAAACTTGTGACAAGGAAAACTCCTGATAGACCTATTGAAGGTACTTTACCTCTAACAGTGTAAAAAAGTCAAAAAATAAAAATTTACGTGCTACTTCTTTGTTTAAAAATGTATACTGAGTTTTCTTCCTTCTTCGTGTCAATCGACAAGGCAAAGTAATGGGTACATGGTCAGGTCTCTATAGATTTTCAAAAGTAGAGATTGAGAAAGCAATAAATTACGGAAATAGCAAAGTTAACCTAGGGTCAGGAAGTGCTGGCCGAGTCTACCAAGGTGTTCTTCCTAGTGGGCAGCTTGTAGCAGTGAAGCATATATATAAGAATGCCATGTCTGATTCTTTCACGAGGGAAGTTGAACGCCTGTCAAAGATTCGGCACCCTAACTTGGTTGGTCTCCTTGGTTGTTGTATAGAAAATGGGGAGCAATACTTAGTGTATGAATATTGCAGCAATGGGAATCTTGCACAGAACTTGTTGAGTAAGTTTACTATTTAAGCTTTCAAAAAAGTGATATCTTATTTTATGTTGGAACTCAAGTTGATGACACTTATGACAGGGAGTGACAGAGTCCTTCCATGGGACAAACGAGTGAGGATATTGAAAGACTGTGCTCTTGCTCTTAGATTTCTCCATACTCATCCAGATGGTTGTATTGTCCATAGAGATATCAAGGTAATAGGCTAAATATCTTAACAAATAGCTGCAGATAAAATAGCCTTTGAATCCTTCTCTCCTCGCCTAACTTGTTAATTTTTTTTTATCACTTGCAGCTAACAAACATCCTACTAACAGAAACTATGGAACCAAAGCTTTCAGATTTTGGTTTAGCAAAGTTGATTGGAATTGAGGAGAGTAAAGTCTTTACAGATGTGAGGGGAACCATAGGCTACATGGACCCTGAATATATGACAAATGCTAAGCTCACAACAGCAAGCGATATTTATAGTTTTGGTATAGTGGTCTTGCAACTTCTATCAGGGAAAAAAGTTATTGAATTGGACATTGAAGCTCGGGAAACATTGACAACAAAGGTATTTTTAATATTACTGCACAAACATGAGGTGAGAAATATGACAGGTTGATGGTTTTCTTTTTCTTACATACAGGCCAAGGATGTTGCTTTGGGGAGACGTCTGCTCGAGGACTTTGTTGACCCTCGACTAAATGGCGAACTTAATTTGAAGGATTTTGAGTCTATCTTGCGTGTTGCTGTTCTTTGCGTTGCTAGTTCAAGCAGGGGTCGCCCCACAACCAAGGAAGTTTATGATGAGATGAATAAAGCATGGAAGAACACATTTACTACCATGGTTAATGCCTAATACAATGTCTAGCTCCAAATGAAAATTCTAGCTTTAGTTAGTTGTCTTCTAAAACACTAATCTTGTTTAATTTGATGCAGCCTGCTCTGGCCAGGAGAGTAACTCGTCAACCATCCATGTCGCGGTCTCGATCACATTCCCTCTCAATGGAATTTATGGAGGTTTAGTGCGGGCGAATTTTTATGAAACTGATGCACATAAATTCATGTATATCCTTCAGTATCTCTTCCATACTTCGTGTTTTTTTTAAAGGGAAAGACGCCTCTCTTCAACACTCTCACAATCCTGATGTTATGGGTGTTGAGATTCTACATGATAAATGGGTCATCTTCATCTTTATGTTGAACACTGGACCAATGTGAAATTATAATTCAAAGTTATGGCGAATGTAGTAGGTTTCAAAGTGTAATGTGATGTTGGCTGTAAGAAATGTTCGATCTGTTAGTTCCAAGTATTTAAATTTCTATTCTATTATCTTTGTTCTTGAGAAGACGCTCCGATCCACCATGCTAAATATTATAATATATTCTGTAGACGCAGAAACTATTTTGTGGACGAAGCAACGTATCAAAATCTTGACCCTCTACAACTGGCAGGTTATGGAAGAAATTGTCTTGAAAAGAACATTAATTGTTCAGTACATAGCGATGCATATCTAAGAAGCCATTTGGATGAAAACAGTATTTTCATGGATAGCAATGGGCTCAGTGATAGAGAGGAAGTGGGAGTAAACATTACAACAGCCAAACAGCAAGAACCAACTGATGATGCAAGCTGTGGCATATTTTAAAGCTATTTCCCTGTTGCTCGGAAACAAATTCTGCATTACAAACTAATTTCAAATTATGGATTTATATGGAATCTATAAAAGGAAAAGAGAAGTGATTTGAAGCATATCTGATTCAAGGCTACATTTACATTTGTAAAATAGAAATTCTATATGAATTTAGGGTGTAGTTTCATTGTGATCATGGAAGGAATTGGAGCTCAAATCAGTGGTCAGCATACGACAAAGCAACGCCAGTATTATTTTACATCACATATTTAGAAATCAGCTATTGACCTAAAGATCTTCCTTGTCAATATCTTTGGAGTCTTCATTTCTAAGCTCCACACAATAGTTCCGATCAAGTTTTAAGATTGTGACGTACGTATAAACAAACTGTTAAATCATGGTATAGGTTATGCTTCTTCGTAGCCTTTATTGGCGTTGGATTTTAGATGTTTCGGTGGTTTTGGTAATCTTTTATCATAACTATCATTGCATTGATTTAAGGGGATATGAGAAGTGGATAATTGTAATGAAAGATAAGCCGATCTCCTCTTTTTAAATTTTTTGAAATTTTTTCTTGCATACTCTGGATATATCATTAAACCTTTGCAATACATCAAAATTTGAAAATTTGATATCCAGTGTAACAACTAACCATTGTTCAACACTAAACTAAGGATGAAGCCTTACTTCATCACAAATAATTTTTAATAGCCTCTCAAAATATTGCAGATTCGTAATTTCATATGAATCAAACAAGAGAAAATCCGATACGGCACACAAAATAAAGAAAAATAAAAGCCATGGTAGATCAGGAAAAAAACCTTAGACGGCTCATTTAGCAATTATTTTTCATGTTGCATACCTCAAATTAATCAAGAACCCCCATAACTTTCAAAATATCGGTAAATGCCCCCTAAGTTTAGGGGTTATTAGAAAACCCCCTTTAACTTTAAGAGGTTATCTTATCATCGTCCGAAGTTAAGGTTTTTTGTAGGGATGACAATTTTGCCCATGCCCAATTGCCCATTATGCCCGCTCACTAATTGGCCCACCCAAATCCACCCATATAGTTAAATGAGTTTTAAATGGGCGGGTTCCATTACCATAAGCAATAAATGGGCAGTAAATGAGCTGGTGAAGGACCGCCCATTTGCCCACCCATAAATTCATGCACATTTGGCATACAACTTCAAAATTTAAAAACTACAAAAACTTCATTAAAAATTCAAAACTTACAAATAGTATAAAGTCTATAAATTATACACATCACCAAAAGTTTTGAAATATGCAAAAAAACCCTACAACTTTAAGAAATCCACAAAAACACCCTTAAAATTATAAATGTTCAATAAACTCCCTTAAAATATCAAAACTTACACACTATACAAAATCCTAAAATTTTCAACATGAACACAGTACACAAAAAATCTAAGAATTACAAACAACTCCCTAAAACTTTTCAAATTTGAAAAAAAACACCCTAACATTTTCAAAAAAATTTAGGGGGGGTTTTTGCAAATGTAAAACTTTTGGGCCTGTTTGTATTTGCCTGATTTTCATTGAAATATTTTAGATTTGAAATTTTTAGTTTATTTTTTTAATTTGGTTTTTGAGGGTATTTTTTGTAATTTTTCAAAATTTCAGGGTGTTTTCTGTAAATTAAAATTTAAGGCATTTCTTGTAAGGTTTTAAACTTTCAGTGTTATTTGTATGTTTTGAATTTATAGGATGTTTTTACAATTTTTAAACATTTTAAAGCTTTTTTTTGTAGTTTTGGAATTGTTGGGTGTTGTTTGTAATTTTTTTATTTGACAAGGGGATGCTTGTAATTTTTTTATTGTTGGGGCTTTTTGGAAAGTTTGATATTTTTTTGGTCAGTTTGCAAAGAGCCCCTAAATATTTTCAAAAAGACCCATGAAAGTTTATATACAACACTTTTATAGTTAAATAGGTAAATGAGCAGCCTGCTTATTAAATAGGCGGGCAAAAACCCGCCCATTTAGTAACTACTAAATGAGCAATAAATTGGCAAATGGGCAAAATCTGCCAGCCTATTTATGGCCTGCCCGTTTATGACCCGTACCCACCTATTTAACACCCTTGGTTTTTTGTTTTGTGTTTTTTAAGCATTTAGAAAACCAAATACTAAAATTCCAAAACAACGCCCTTCAAATTCACATTTTGACATCAAAACTCGGAAAAAAAAAACGTACATAAATTAATAAAAGAATAACTACGTTGAAAATGAATCAACATTCGCGAAAAGATCAAAGCAACAATGACAGGTTGGGAAATCAGAAAACCTCATAACAAATACATTTTTGATGACTCGAACATCAAATTAATCAAAAGCTTATATCAAATTGGAATTAAAAACGCAGGCCCAACCGATCTGCTCCTAGTAATCAGTCGAACAAATAGATCACATCCTGAACCGGCCCGTCCCGTTACAAGCGGTAGCCGCTCTCTCACAAAACCCTCGTTCGTCCCTTTTACCGTCTCCCCTCGACGCCAAAAACCGCCGATGGCTGCAGAAATCAAATCCATGGAAGCAGCAACAGCAGCAGTTACCTCATTCTCCAAGAAGAGAAAGCTAAAGCATGGAGGAGGCAAGGGAAAGAAAAAACCCAACAAGAAGCTCAAGCCCGTTGCAAAAACAAAAATCCCTAGCCAGAAGATGAAGAAGCTCTTCAAGAAACGAGCCAAAGCCTACAACTCCGATGAATCCGAAGAAGAATACGAGCAAGAGGAAGAAGAAGACAACGCCGATGAACAATCCAGTGATGAGGAGGAACGAGAAGAGGAAGAGGAGAGGGATTTCGATGCCTCCGACGATGACGACGAAGAGGACGGTGGCTCTCGTTTGGGCATCACTAAGTTCTCTGAAGGTTGCAGGGCTTTTCGAACGGCTTTCCTCAAGATTATGAAGAAGCATCTCCCCAGTGATCCATTGGTAACTACTAACTTCTTTTAATTTCTCCTCTTTAACAACTTATTAATTAAGATTCTGCAAGCTCCTATTTTTATGCCATGTTGAAGAGGAATCGTGAATGAATACCCAAAAAGCAACTAATGTTTGCCACATTATGGAGATTTGTTGGTGTTGATTGGTGTTTCAAAACCCTAAACTTGGATTTATTCCAATTGGGTTTGATATAAAAATTCAAAGTGCGTTGACTTATTTGTACATCCAATGATAGGATTAGTGAGCCGTTCCTTCCCTGACATGGATTTTATTTCTTCTATTGTACAAAGGGCCCAGTCTTATCTGCACAGAAGAAGCTTATTGCTGATAAGCTACTGGAAGAGGAAACTGAGCATAAGGCAAAGGGAGAGGCGAAGAAGGAAAAGCATTTGGTTTGTAATTTATTTAAATTTCAAACATGATCAAGTTTATGCTTATCCCTACTCGTGGAAAAAGGCTAACCTTTTCATTATAATTTTTCCATAATGTTGAATAGGCAGGAGAGAAGGGTCATGTAAAACCAGCAAGTTTCCTGGACACAAAGGAAAAACTTCTAATTAGCATTGCTACAAAAGGAGGTATTCTTTCCCAACGTCCAATATTTAGTCTTGTTATACCACATTTGTAATGGTTGAGTCACTTACCAAATTTTATCTTGCATATGTGGTATGGGCTTTCAGTGGTCAAGTTGTTCAATGCGGTACTACTACACTCTATTACGTTTTCATCTTCCCTTTCTTTTATATCTTTAGATCTTGCAGCTCCTATCATATTTGAAATTGTCATTTGCAGGTCAATAAGGCACAAAATCCACAGAAAGACTTGAATCCTTTGAGGTCTAAAGATGCCAAAGGTGTCATATAGCAAACAACTTGTTTATTCTTTTTAGTAATATAAAACCCAGTTTGGTTGATAAGGTTGATGTTTACACCGCGTGATAGTTGCTTTTCTTTCTTTTTATGAATGCATATCAACATATTTATTTTTTAACTATCTCTCATTTACGATGTAAAGTATCATTAATTATCATGTCTTGACTATTGAATTTCCTATTCATTTATAAGAAATTCATTGCATTTCTATTTTATGAGTATGGTTTTGCTTAGTGCATTCGGAACCCAAGAAGTTAGATTTGTATCCACTATGCTCATTCATTAGAAGGGTGATAATACTTACTATGTGTTTGTTGAAATTATAGAAGGGAAATGCTTATAGTAGGTTAAGGTAGAGTTCAATTGAACTGTTAAAGGACATTTATTTTTTCTTTCTGGCTGAAAATATAGGATACTTGCTTTTCTAGTTTTGGCGTCTCCTTGATATGCCATGTCATGCGTACATATACTATTTTTTTGCATGTTTAACTTGTATCCCAAGTTTTTTGAGATTTAACGGATCAGTATAAAAGGGTCTTGACCATTCGGTACGCAAAAAATTATGATAAGGGTTTTGTTGCTCTGTCATACCCCTTTAAGTATTTTGTCACTATTATTGTTACTGATTTTGTCCCTAAAGTTCCGAACATGAACATTTTTTTAAGAAGTTAGAACGCTAGGTGACATCACAAATAGGAAACCCATGATACCAAACTTCCGAATTTGCCTTTCTTTGGATAGGCATCTCTAATTGCTAGGTTTCTCTTGTTAGCACCACAAGCATGCATGAAAAATGACCTTCATTTTTTTCTAAAAAGAGGAACGAAAATTAGGAAAATGCTCTAATATTTTAAAGATTTCTTTCCCAATATACACCCCTAAATTTTAGATATTTTTAATTTTTCTCCCAAATTATCGTAATCGCTAATTTGCCTCTTGATTTTAACCCCGGACTCACTATTTTTTAAATTAACACTTCATAGGTAATGAAGTTTTTTTACCCCTGCTAGAACCGAAATTGAATAAACAATTGGTGAGTGGGATGAGTAGATTGGTGTCACGATGAAGGGGCAGGGCCCCGGGGGAAGGAGGCAGGTTAGGGAAGAGGCACAATGGAGAGGAGGATAGGGTTGAATGGCGGGGAGGGGCATGGGTTGGAGGTAGGGGTGGAAACGAACCAAATAATTAACAAATAGTTCGTTAATTATTCGACTAACTATTCGGTCAATTTCGATCCAGTAGTTCATTTAACACTAAACAAATAATATTTAGTATTCGAGTCCATTAACGAATAGAATTTAATTAGAGGTATATTCAATTCGTGTGCTTATCAAATATTCGTTTAAAATTTAGTCGCTTGTGATTTGTATCATTACCACTGTTATAAATAGCGGTAAATAGCGCCGCTATTACGGCGCTAATAGCGTTAGCGGTCCTTTTCTGCTATGCTATCGCCCAATAGCAGTGACATATTACGAAATATGCGCTTTCTGCTCGCAAAAGTGGCCAATAGTGCGCCATAGCGATGAATAGCGGGAGATTGCGGGCAAAATCTGCTTTTTGACTGTTATTTAAAAGCGATTTGAGGTTTATTTTTTTAAATTTAAACCCGACCCGCAACCACTGCATCCCACTGCCTCTCGCGTTTTCCAGGGTATTCCCGCCGCCTTCCACAGCCTCCGACATCTCCCTCAATTCTTCCTCTCACCTCTCGTCGTGAGCTCCTCCTACTGTAGTCTTCTCACCACTCAGCTCCTCTTCTCGAAGACAACGACTCTTTGACTCCTCCAGTCATTTTCCGTATTATGTGACGGTTACATGTCTATTTCATGTTTAGGATCTCTTTAAATCATCAAATATGTACTTTTAGATTTTCTAGATTTTTCTTTAATTTTTTTTGAATATTTATACATAACTAAATTAGACTGCTATTTGACTTTGCGCTTTTTACCGCTATTTTGCCGCAATAGCCCCAAATAGCCTTAGCGATGCCTCACCGCTATGCGACGCTATCCGCTGTCAATAACCTTGATCATTACACATATGATTTTATTTTTTCAACCTATTTATATTTTCTACTTAAGTTCTATATACTAATTTTGAGAAACTTAAATAATCTTAAATCAGTTTTCTAATGAACTATTCGAATTAAATATATATACATCATAACTATAAAGAAATAGTTTTCATTTATAAATTTTAATGCTATTTAAACTTTAAATTCTTTAGTAGAATGAATATACTTAGACATTCGATAAATATTCGTGAATATTCATGAATATTTATCAAATACTGAGTATTCGAGTTCGAATTCGAAAAATAGCAGACATGGATATTTGAATTCAGGTTCAAATTCGAACAAATACAAATATGAACATTTCAGTATTCGATTCGTTCGTTTACCACCCCTAGTTGGAGGGGATATGAGGGGTGAAGTGATGTTAAGGTGGGGGAAGAGTGGGTGCAGAATGCTAGTGTCTGAAGACTATAGGGATTTGGTGAGTGTTTTTAATTAAGTTAATTAAATATCTTTTTCAATTTATAAAATAATTAAATGTAATAGTATAGTCCGATACATCCTTGACAGCTTTGTTGTGGGCTAAAATTGAAAGAAGAAAACAACTTGGGGGACAAATTTTCTGTTAATATTGGGGATAGATTAACATAAGGTACAATGTTGAGGGTAAAACTAAAAAGAGGTATAATTAAAAATAGGTACTGTTAAAAAAACAATGGTATCATACACCCATTCCTTTAGTTATCTTAACAGTTTTTTTACCCCCTAGATGATTTAAGTGGTGAATTAAGTTCCTTCATGAAAAAGGATCTAAGAAATGGATGGCCTCTTACATCTGTAGAAGCCATCCTATTTATGATCTAATATTATAAGAACCATAGGGAACTATATGGGTCATGCTTAATTCAGTAATCACTTTAACCCAATAACAACATTGAAAACAGAGTATGACCTAGATATGGTGAAGCATGGACATCAACATGTTGATATATAAATGGATCCTCGCCTCAATCAAAACTTCTATGGTGAATTCTAAGTGAGAATGTTACTGCAAAAATATTGTGCTAGATAAGTCCTCAACCATTGACATTATCCATTGTAGAGAGGTCAGTTGCACATAGAGCAGACCATTTTCCATGATTCAATTTCGTAAAACAAAACGTCGTACCATAGCTTAGGTTACTAAAGTTGGATATGGACTATTCATCAGTATCCAGAATTACCAATGGAAACATATATCTTCCTAATTAGATGTGAATCCTAATAAGCTTGTGATAAGTGGGCATGATTTGCATTAAATGTGCTTTAGCTGCTAACTAATCTGTGCCCTTACACTTTATATTTTTACTAGAGCCATTCTCCAAGTGCATCATCTATAGATATCACTGTTATAAATAGCGGTAAATAGTGCCGCAATAACAGCGCTAATAGCGTTAGCGGCCCCTTGCGCAACGATATTGCCCAATAGCGGTGACATATTGCGGAGCATGCGCTTTCTGCTTACAAAAGCAGCCAACAGCACCATATAGGGGTGCATTCGGTTCGGATACGGTTCGGATATGACACTTACCATATCCATATCTACTTTCTAAACACGGATATGGATATGGCTGCGGATATTCATCGGTAAGAAAAAAACATGACCATATCCGCACTAAACGGAAACAGATACGGTTCGGATATTAGATAAGCGGAT
>JBAKGM010000081.1:14121559-14136608 GCA_037177215.1 Asparagus racemosus | reverse complement strand
TCTTCAATATCATCAAATGTTTGGACCCATATTTTAATCAGAAGATACACAGCTTAGCATATCATATGATTTCAAAAAAAGAATATTCTTTTTTGCTTAAGTTTAAATACTTACATAATCTCTCTCGACCATGACCCTCGGCATGTAAGTATCCGATGGGGGGTTTGGTATGATTCCAGTTGCTAGGTGTGGGTCATGTACAATCCATCTATGTGTGATCTTCCAATACTACCACATATACTTTGTATAAGAAAGAGTATTTCTCTCATGCTCTACAAGATTATGTCTGTCATTGCACCCGATTATGTAAGATTCACGATATCTCCCCTAGTCAACTTGATGTGATGTTATCTAGCACATGTGATCGACTTGCTTAATAGGATCGAGCAAATGTTATCCTAAACTAACTTGTCGCAAAACATGATCCGGAACATGCATCTCCACAATCTTGAAACAAATCTATGGTACTCTCTTCCTGCACAAATTATCGCGAGTATAGAGCATCCACTTGAACTAAAAAGATAATTTTAAAAAACATGTATTTGCATCTATAGCAAAATATGAATATAATTTATGAATTGTAAATTTTTTTACCAATTTGTGTTTCATGATATCTAGCTCATTTCTATAAAAATTTGCATGTCTAGTCAGGGTACTATAGAATACCTCCTCACATTATATCTATTTGACATGAAAAAGATGTTAGAAATTTCCAAATGAATAAAACTAAGCATTAAAATAATTTTAAGTATTACATTTATATACCTGCATCCTAATGGAAGCTGAACCTGTAGATCATGATGCACCTATAAAGTAGGTCATCCGATTTGTATGCATTCCCACGACCAAACATATAGTAATGTCACGCAACCCTTGAAGTCTTTATTTTCCAATAATGAAACTCTTGCTAGATCTCTATAGCGGTATGCCAATACCATACTACCCCATGAAAGAGTGCCACTGTCCTCCAAATCTTCAAGAAGGGTCAATCATCGACAATGCACACGATTTTTGCTCACATTAGAAAATGACATAGTGCCTAGCAGTTGTGATATGTAAGTACGAACAAAGTATCGAATTGTCTCCTCTATGGCCTCGATAGGTATATCTCCCATAAATATCTCCCGAAGCCATGATAGCTTCATGCACCACTCCATAGGAGGAATCTCCCCTAGAAGCCTCTCACATACATTCTCCCAATTATGGGCATCAGTGCCCGTAATAGCTGGGCCATCAATCTGGAGCCTAAGTATGATGGCTACATCTTAGAGTTTAACTGCACACTCAAAGTGTGATGACTAGATCCAGTAGTTTAATTGTACATTCCCTTATATGCATATGAAATGTATTGCTCCCTAGCCTCCACCTATTAATCAAATCCATGGATTAGGGCCCAATCAAGCTAATCCATCGCGCCAAAGAACACTTAAAAAAATGGCCTGACTAACCAACTATAGCACTCTATCATCCTCCATCTCCCAACTTGAATGACTCTCAGCATGATCAACTATTTGATCTCAGATACGGCCTGCACATTAATCCAAATTAAGTAAATCCTTTATAATACAATTATTCAAATTCACGCAAAAATTGAAAATACATACGTATTTATTTTACCTATCCTAACCCAATCTTCTTCGAATGATGACAGGTCTATTGATGTAGTACATGCCCTTGGATCTGTTTAGGTTCTATCGTGTATCTCTTTACAATTAAAATATAATACATTAGAAGGAAGCAACTTAATAAACAAGTGCAAGCATCAACAATGAAGGATATAAAAAGGAAACTAAAATTATATACAACAAAAGATGTATTAATTTCCATCAAACTTCACTATTTTTTATAATATTGACTCCAAGAAAAAATGGAAAAGAAAAAGGAACGAGTACGTTTTTTTTCATACAAACCAACCCAAAATAATCAACTTCTAAGCCTAGTTGGACAGCTTTATTTGTCACAGTCCGGTTGAATACACAGACTATATTTATTTTTCTTCCTAACTCCTTCATGTCCTTCGTCCTAATATTTCTAATTCCTACCGAACGAGGTCGCCTCACTGTTGTCTTACATTGAGGAGGTAATATCCGTGTCCCACCATGTGTCCAATGTCGACTATCGTGTGGTGGACGAAAACACTTATTATATGTTTATTGGTTGTTATAACTTGAGCGTCACTCTGCGGCGAATTTATAGTGTAATATCCTCATCCCCCCCCCCATGATCCGAACAAGCCGCTACAATATGAGCACAAGAAAGCCATTGTAATTGCGAAATTTCACGGACAAGCCGCTACAATATGGGCAAAAGGAAGCCATTGTAATTGCGAAATGTTGCAAGTGCGTGTATAAATATGATCCACAAATATATTGACTTTGTAAGAATGATTTTCTCTATGTGAGAATCTCTCAGTGACCTTCTATTCATTAAAACTAAACTTAATAACGCGACATGATTTCGCATAAATAATCCGATCCCCTATGATGCCTTTAATTTATTAAATTTGGTCAACCAATGGCTGCATTGGCATACCACCAGCTCCCGTAAGGACCCCAGTCAAATTTTTACAGAAAAGCTCGGTATCAGTCCTACGGAGCAGCATCCAGCGAGAAATAAGAAGAGACGACAGAGGAAAAGGAAAGGGAAAAAACAGGAGCAAAGCCCAACAGAAACAGGAAGAAAATAAAAAATGACGAAAATCCTTCCTCTACTGTTGATGGGCTGCGGAGGCGTCGGCCGCCAACTCCTCGATCACATTGTCAATTGCCGATCCCTTCACTCCAAGCAGGCAATCAATCATTAATTTTATTTTAGCCTTCTAAAACCCCTATTTAGGGATAGGGTTTTAAGCACCGAAAATGCAACCTCACTTATCATTATCATTTTATTAGGGCTTGGTTTTGCGAGTTTTGGGAGTTTGCGACAGCCGATCGTTGCTGGTGGTGGATGATGTCTCAACAATGGAATTCAGTGATGCCTCCTTAGCACGAATCTGCAGCGCCAAATCTTCGGGTTCCTCTTTATCCAATCTGCTCGATCTCGGTATTTTTCTCTTTTCCCCCCCCCCCTTTTAATGATTTTATTATTAGTACCGTTGGATAATATAATTAATCTTGTCATGCAAGCAGAATACATTTATCACAATTTTTCTGTGGTTAGCTGCATAAACTGTTGTCGTTTATTGCTTACGTCAGAGTTTCCCAATGTGTTCTTCCTCTGATCATATAACTCTTGAACTATGATCTTTTCATCATTCCCATTGAGGTACCTGTTCGTCCTCTTCGTTGTTAATTGCAGATAGTTCGAAGAGGGAAGACAAACATACCGGGAAGACAAACATGCCACCAACGTCAATTTTAATACACTTTCAACGTTCACTAGTATGACATGTACAAATCATAGTAAGAGTACGCTCGGCGTGAGAAATTTTGTATGGGGGAATTTGTCGCAAGCCGAGAGCAACCCTTCTATTAAAAGGGAACTGTTTCGTATATGGATGAGATACTGCTTTTATGCTAATATCCTGCTATTTTCTCAGTCCATGGAGCACATTCACTTAACTCTTAATTTTGTTATTTGAGAAACTTAAATAAATCGAAACTTGGTTACCGTTGATATTGGAAACGATTTATGACATGGAATCAATTTGAAGCCAGATTTTTTATTAATATTGTTGAACTTAGAACATGTAATTATATTCAAATAAGAGTTATAGCCGGCAAACTTTTTCTATATTTTTTCAATGTTCGCAAACAATTCTTTCTTTATAATAGTCATTGTATATAATTAATCTAGATAAAATTAGTTATAAAGTTCTTTATAATTTTACTCTAGGGTTTCTTACTGATATACCCCCTAAATCTACCTTACTGCGTATATACCCCCAAATCTGAGTCACTTGCTAAGTTACCCATACATTCCCTGGCAATGGGTGAAAATACCCCTGCAAATTTAACACCATGGATTTTCAAACTGAAGGAGGGAGTAAAATGACAAATTAACCCACCAAATCTGACTATTTGGCAATTTATGGATGCATTCCTTCACATTAGGTTAACTACCCTTGTGAATTGAACACTGTCGATTTTCAAACTGAAGGAAGGGGGAAATGAGATATATTGTCCTCTCCTTTAATAAATCAGAAAGGGCGACAATGCCCCTCGAACTCCCCCCCCACCCTCCTCACTCTCTCTCGCCCTCCTCGAGCTCTAATCCTAAGTCCAAGCCCTAACCGATGCTAACAATCCTCCTCCTTCAACATCACCTCTCGCTCCAACAAATCCAACTCCTCCCTTGCCTCTGGCGGCAATGCGACCAAAGGCACGTACATTGACCTTCACTTTCCTACGCAATCCGTATCTTCCTACCCAACTCTCTCGTTGAATCTGACCTCGGATGCAACAACGACAACAACAGTAAGAGAAGACACTAACAAAGCAACTACAATAACGGAGGAGCGATGGAGGATGCAACAGGCACCACCTGGCCTCTTATCCCCTGATCTCTCTTCCCCAAATGCAATAATGGATCGATTTAATTAACTTATTTAGGTGGATTAGTCATTTTTTATTGATAGCTTTCAGCGTAACGGAAATTATGGGAATATACCCTATATAGTACAAAAAAATAAGGGGGCATTTTACGTCAAGGTCAGCTTATGTACTCGTAAATTAGCAAATATTCTTCTTTTTTTCTTTTTTTTGAAGGGGGCGGGGAGGGGTTAAATCTGCAAATATGGTAGATGTGGAGGTTATATAAGTAAAGAACTCGTTTGTTTAACATGTGTTGAACTGATAATAGTATACAAACATGCACCACAAAATGGATAAGGTGTTTTCGGTATATGCCCCCAAGTTATAAGTTTTTTAAGTTTTAACTGCATGTTATTATAACACTTATCTGCCCCCAATTTTCACCATAACCTAATTGTTAAAGATTCCTATGAGACCTCATTCCCGAAATACTTTTTATTGTACCATATGCAGTATGGTAGGTGTATTTTCAAATTGGACTTACAAGTCAAAAGGAGATTTTTTTTCTTAACAACTGAAACTTTGATGTTTTTTCTGGACATGATTTCTAAAGATTTAGTCTTTTGGCTTTCACATAGTTACTCGTATGATTTTTACAAAACCAATGGTGATTTTCGTAAAACTTTCTGATTAAGTGTAAAAAACACGAGCGACTCCTGGAACGAATTGTTAGAACCGCTGTCAGATGGAGCGACTCCTGGAACGAGAATAGCCGCTGACTGTTGCTTATAAAACTCCAATGTCAATGGTAATGTTCTGGTTAGTGTCTAACAATCATGCACATGATGTAATTGTTCAGACATGGTAAATGATTAAGAAATGTGATGTTTACCATCTGATAATGTGAATTTTATGCACCAAATAGACTAGTACGTAACGGATGAGAACTGTACAGATTGAATATTTGAGAACTGATGGTGTTCGTACATGGGGCTTGCCCTAGAGATGTGATAGGTGATAGTGACACTATATGAGACTGGGCACGGTACGAGCCATAACATGAGGATGTCAAGCGTGTCTTCGTGAGATGGAATTGGGTAAAAATGGAAATAAAATGAGTCATGTGATGAATGATATGGGAATGGCACGGGAAGCCATGGGGCTGACCAGTTTAGTTTAAAAAAGGGAAAGCAGTTAAAAGTAAATGATTTTATGCTGGGTAAGGAGTAAGAACAACAACAGTTTGTTACAGCCCCTTCCTTAAATAGCATTTTATAAGTATTTTGATGAGTAGTAATATTTATGTATTGCTTTGTTCAGGCTATTCCCTTTTTCTTTTCAATTGTTTTCGCTTCCTCCTATTACTTCATGCAACATCATACTCTCTCATCTTTAACATTTAACATTATCTGAGTCAGACCTCATGTTTTTCTTGCATATATTCAAATGTAGTGTTCTTTATTAAGTATGCTACTTGATTACAGGCCAGTGCCAGATATTTAGGGATTCAGAAGCAAAGGAAAAGGTTTTTGATATTGCTGACCTTCTTGGCAGATCAACTGGTTAGTGAAGTACTCTCAGCCTCTCAGGTCTTGTGGACAGATGCCCTCTGAATGTGGCCAATGCTTGAATCGTATGATCAAACATTATTTGATTGTGGTAAAATTTTGTGTAGCGTGCGGTACTTCTTTGAGGGTAAAACTAGATGTTAATCTCTGAGATGGGAAGCTGAACTATTCCCACATCTTTGTTAATCTTAATGGTTTCATTTCTTGAGCTTATTTTGTCTTGTCTTCTCTAATGACAGGCTTAGTTGTAATTGACTGCTCTGCCAGTTCTGAAACTGTTCAAACACTGAAACAGGTTGTTGATCATGGTTGTTGCATTGTGCTGGCAAACAAGAAGCCACTTACATGTTCAATTGTAATTCTCTTCCTGGTTCTTATGTAACTGGATGGCAATAATTTAACTTGAAAGTTAGATTGTTGGTTATTTTTTCTTTATTGAATGTCCTTCTCCTGTATTTTATAAGTTTACATGCTACTACTAACGTCGATGCCAATTTCTTTATTTGCAGGAAGATCATGAAAAGCTCATGTCAAAATTTCGCCATATTAGATTTGAGTCAACTGTACGTCCCATTGTTCAGGAATCTGGTTCTGCTTTAATTTATGACTGGCTTATCTAACTTTACTGCCTCTTGTTCTTGCATCAGAAACATGTTTCCAAAGTAAACATGTGCTTTTCATATTGTACTTTTCTTTATCCGTGTGAAGAGGTTTGCACATGGCATACTCTTTTTGTGCTATTCTAGTGCTGATTTCTGGTATTTGTGCACATTTCTTATTATTCAGATACTTACATTTTCCTTTCTATCTTTTCCTATATTTGAAGTTACTACTTTGGTTCGCTAGAAAACCTCTCTACTTTGGATTTTTTTTTTCTAGTATAGAGTAATGAAGCAAGCAATAAATTTTTAAGAAAAATGAAAAACATGCATTTCAACATATTAATCGTAACTTGTTTACTTTGACAGCACATTCTTTACAATACTTCTAATGCGAAAATTTTACTAAATTCTTTATTGTTCTAGGTTGGGGCTGGTCTTCCTGTAATTGCTTCTGTAACACGTGTTCTTGCATCAGGAGGCCCCATTTATCGTATTATTGGGAGTTTGAGTGGTGTGTATTTACAACCCACTCTATTTAATAGTTGCATTTTGGAAAATCCTGTTGGTAGCTTGGTTCTTATGGTTTATCTGTATTTTGTATTTTGTTTTTCTCTTCTTCCTTTAAATTACAGGCACCCTAGGTTATGTTTCTCTTCTTCCTTTAAATTACAGGTACCCTAGGTTATGTTATGAGTGAAGTTGCGGATGGAAAGTCATTTAGTCAAGTTGTTAAAGCAGCAAAAAGCTTAGGATACACAGAACCAGGTTTGAATTAATATCTTCTTAATTTTTATTTTCTTGAGTTGCAACGTTAACTTGCTATCTCATGTTTAGATAGAATGAACACACAAATAACACTTCTTGACTTCTTTTCATTGTGAACGTATCATTTTGTATTTAAGGAGTCATTAGAATTGCTCTTTGGCTGTGCCGTTTTAATTTGTTATGTTCTACTTGGAAATCAGTTCATGTTCTTTCTACTGTTCTTTCTTATTCAAGTTTATGTGTAGGTTATATGGAGCATATTCTCTAATAGTTATTATTCTTTGTGTTAACAGATCCACGTGATGACCTCAGCGGGATGGATGTAGCCAGAAAGGTCTACAAGACCCTTTTTCCTTTTTCTTCAATACCAACTGAATATATGAATTGTACATGCACACACCTAGTATAAATACAAACTTGTATCAGATTTACATATTCTCCGTAACTACTCCTCTACCTAGCCCGCATGCAAATGCACTTGTTTTTACATACGTAAAAGGAGAAAAGGAAGCAAGAGTAGAAATATATACATTCCAGACTTTTTTTTAAAAGTTTTAGGTGTTAGTCTACCCTGTGCAAATAATGTTTAAATATAGCTTCATATTTCTACTATTTGAGAAAGTGGCACGTATTATGGTATTAGCATCCAACTTATAAGCGTGGAGCTGGATATATGATAATTGATAAGTATGACATGACACAACATGTTACACGAAAATTGCTTACAAAGGGAATAGATATATGGCAAGATGAGAGTGAAATGTATATATAATATAAAGATAGTCCATACATCCATATCTAGAAATGTCAATGCACCCAAAATTCTTGATAATTATTGTCATAATACAAACACACACAGACACACTGCTTTATATGCTTAAAAAACATTGATCTATTATACATCTTTATGACCATGAAAGGAATCAGTGACGGAGTCAGGAATTTCGCCCCGGGGGGGTGGGGGGCAAAGAGTTTACTAATTAAACACGATAACTTATAACATTTTTGCACATCTTTTTAATATCTAAACATCATTACATAATGAGTTTATTCTGGTTTTACTCCTAAGGTCATATATTTTGTGAGTTTTTCTCTGGTAATTTTGAAATGCTAGTAACTAGAGTCCTCTACTTCATGCACTTGTTAAATTTAAACAATAATACTTTGGTCTCATGAATCAGATGTCTTCAAAGTATGGGACTAAGTAAAAATGACATAGTGATAGGCTACAATAACACAAGAAGAGCCAAAATTTCTCAAACTTAGTACCTGTACTATGCAATTAATACTAAAATCATCTCCTAACAATGCAATGATCTCTCACGATCATCCCCTAAAGCTAAACATGGAATGATTTCTTACATTGCAATCATCTCCTTACACTAACTTTTGATTGTTGACAAGTCTATTTGTCCCATACTATGTTAGCTAGATACTTCTCTTAGGAAGCCGTACCCGTACTCGACACTTACCCGTACCCGTACCCAAATCTCTTGGAAACTTCTTGGATATATGCATATGTTTATTCGGGCATAAACTCAATTATATAATACATGTTTTAATGTAAACAATTTCTCTTACACTTCTTGGATGAATATTCTAGACTTAACATCTAATTCTTATATATTGATCTTATGTAAACGAAAAAACAATATTGATCTTATGTAAGTTATTAATTTTAATACATATAAATATATATAACATGCATATATAAAGCCGTGTCCCCATACCCTACCTTTTATCCGTACCCATACCTATACCCGTACCCATGCAACCTAGGTCCTTTACAATAACAAAATAATAGCTATAGTGGAATCCATCTAGCAAAAACAATACTATGTACAAACTTAGTCTCTATACTATGCAAACAGTACAATTTACCTAATACCCCCTATAAGTTTTTCATATTCCAAGAGGGTCCATGGACCCCTTAGACCCTACATGGCTCCACCCTTGAAAGGAATACATCTTGTTTCTTCAACTGTCTATATAATGCTAGATGTGTCAATATTTATCATTTATACAAGGAAACAGTTTTCGCTGAAGTGGATATTTGAGAGTAAATATGCATGAGACATTGAGAAGTGTGACAAGTGTCCAACAAATGATCTAAATTAAGACATAAATTATATGGTTGACGAAATATTTGAGAAGCATCCGTCATTTATCCAAGAAGTATTAATGAATTGGTTGTGACTTGGTGTTCTACATGAGTACCTGGGTATTCAGCATGGGTACAACTTCATACTAGAAGTATCCATGCTACATATGCAGCTAGGTTCCTTTGATACGTGTATGAGATATAGATTATATTTATGATTCAATACCTGTATGTAGATATACAAAATTTTGAAAGCCTAGTATATTGACATCTCGTGAATATGAAAATAGAAAATATCATGTGAAAATAATGTTATATATTTGTAACATGGTTTTGTAAGGATATAATGGTTGAACAGTCACACTAACAAATAATATAAAAGATACCCAAGTTAACAAAGTGGACAAGTAATATAGGATGCATCTAGTAATCAAGTAATTGTGAACCTATCATGATTTTTTCACTCCTCAGACTTGGATACATCTCTAAATGTCTTTGTTATGTTTGGGGCACATTCTAAGACATAAGTTTCTAGATATTTTATAGAAGTATTTGACGAGAATTCAGCAAATATCCAAGTATAGGATATGAATCATGTAGATCTATGTCTTATTGAACTACCTATATGTTAGCAATATATAAAAATGTAGTTGAATTTTTTGGGCTTTAGCCCATCAATGATTTAGTGGAATCGGTTACCTTTGTTTACGTCATCATTGTTTATGTGGAAACAGGGATTGATCCTTGCTCGGCTTCTCGGACGCAAGATTGACATGTCTGATATAAAGGTAACATTTTGTGTCTTTTGACTTCTATTATACTGATATTTAGAGAGATACAAATCTGTTGAAATTCCAGAAGCCATTTAATATCATGCTTTGCAACTAAATAGGACACTTCGATCATGTACAGTTTCATCATTCAATAAAATATTTTTCTGGAAAAGGGAAATATAAAGACTAAAAACTACATAAATTTGTTCTTTTTTAACAGGTGGAGAGTTTGTATCCTGATGAATTGGGACCTAACTCAATGTCCACGGAAGACTTCATCAGCAAAGGTCTTCCATCTCTTGACAAAGACATTAGTGAAAGAGTAAAAGGGGCTTCTGCTAAAGGAAATGTTCTTCGTTATGTTTGTGTGATTGACGATTCAAGGTACTTCTGTTGTTAAATTGGTAATGATGGTTTCAAGTAGTGCTACAAATTTATAGGGATCAATTTCTTCCTTGACTTTAGTTTTTAGCTTGATCGTACAAGATCTCTGTGCATAATCATTAATTACATTTGTGTTTTCGTCATTAAATGGTAGACACTCATTTTTAAGCATAATTGGCTCAAATCTTGGTGCAGAGTAGTTGAGAATAGAACAAATACATTTTTGGAGGTCAGGCTCCCAGTGTTTGTTTAAAGAGAGATTGAACAAAATCTTGTATTAAAATGCATCTATTTGGTGAATGTAAGGAGAAACACACATTTCAGAAGTGGACTGTCCAGAAAAGTGTCTTTAAAAGGCTGAATGGCAATTTTCCAAGAGGGGAATTAAGTGTAATGGTTCAATGTGATGAAGTTCAGATGAATCTCAGAGAAAAGATATGGTCAAGTGTTAACTTTAGTGACTAAAAACAGCTAGCAAGGATTGGAGATAGGATGATATCATACCTAAATTTGTGGAATGTACATCCTAATATTGTGATGTGAGCGATTTGGCACATATTGTGCCTTGGTGGCTGAATTTACTAAAGTAATCAACAAGACCATCTTTCCTATGCAATGGATTCCTAGCGCAATGGATTTTATAAGGCCCCTTGATTGTCACTTGTCAGTTTTGTGAACGTAGAAGATGGACCACAGGTGGACCACCAAGTTGATGACCATTCTTTTTGAGTCTTGGCCAATTCTTGTATGGAACTTTGCAACATTGGATTGTGCTATAGTAAACTTCAAGATTGATGACAACTTCAAGGTTGTTGTGTGAATCCAGGTCTTATCCCATTTTGTAGAGCGTCATTTCCTCCTGTATCCCATCTTAGTACTGAGTTACTTACTTCTTTCTACCCTTTTGTTTATTATGGTGGTTGCATGAACTCACAAAAATTGACATACAATGTTGCTCTCTGCTTTACTTTAATGTATGTTTCTGGCTAGTTTCCAAAGTGCATTATTCATTAATATGCAACTTGTAATTATTTTTTATTTCTCAACTTGCATATTGCTTTATTACAGGTGCCAGGTTGGACTACAAGAGATTCCAAAAGATTCTCCCCTGGGAAGATTGAGAGGAAGCGACAATGTGGTAAGTCTTACTTTCCTTTTGAATGCTTTTCATCTTTTAGGGGTCTTATTTGATCAAATTCAATATAATGAAAAGTTCACAAGCTCTTTTTTATGGTTCCTTCTACTACAATAATTTTGATATAGCATAGATATTTCCGATGTCTGAAATGATGAGTAAAAATATTATTGATGAATAAAAATATTTTTGACTGCTAATCTACTGTCTGGGTGCCAAAACAGCAATCATTCTACTTTGGCGACTTATTTTTAAGATTTTTCATGTGCTACGAGTTTATCATGTCCATGTCCTCGTTGTGCCTCTGTAAGTTCAAAAAAAAAAAAAAAAAAAAAAAAAAAACTTCCATTCCTCGTGATTGTGGTATTTCTTTCTTGAAATAATCTTTTCTTCTTTGTGAAAATTTGTAATGAGCTCTCTTATTAGGTTTGGAAAAATGTCTTTTACACTTTTTGATGCCGACGTATAAACCTCATGATAACTCTTATGTTGAAATGTGAAATTGTTGTGAGGAATATTACGGGTTTAAATTCTTCTCAGCATGGGCAAAGCTATTTAGTATGTCAATATGATAGCTTGTACCATCAATGACGCTATCTTTATTCCATTTTTCTCTTGATAGCAAAAATTTTTTTGGTTAATGAA
The DNA here is from genome assembly GCA_037177215.1 of Asparagus racemosus. NCBI lineage: Eukaryota > Viridiplantae > Streptophyta > Magnoliopsida > Asparagales > Asparagaceae > Asparagus > Asparagus racemosus. Next base: position 14,124,163 of record JBAKGM010000081.1, on the reverse strand, counting down.
GTAAAAATTTCATTCACGTTAAGCATTCAGTACAGACAACCAACTCAGGCATACCTGAGCATTCTACAAAACTCTGACCTAAGGACGTACACTCACGTCATACATATATAAATCCTCATGAACTCTGTACAGCAAATCCAGACAACCAAAAACAGAGAGGGACAACTAGTTACAGAGACTGCATCCAAAAGTTGCAGGGATAGGTTTGCTATGTATAGCAGTTACAAAAATAGATGATGATCCTCAGTTGGGTGAGAGCAAAGAACACGAGGAAATAGAAACAATACCAATATGTTGGGGATTATGGAGCACATAAACAAACACACACAAGGGAGAGCAAGTAACAAGACAACATAAAGAGTTTTTACATGGTTCAGCAAACATGCCTATGTCCATAGTGCCTCATCAGGAAAATCCACTAATCTTCACAAACCAATACAACTCATACAAGTGATACAAGTCTTGCACAGATGAAATTTGAAAACCCTCGCACATTGATACAAGTTTTGCACAGACGAAACTTGAAAACTCTTGTACATCACACATCTATCAATGAATCCAAGAACACCAATCACTCAAAAGATCCAAGAGGCTACCATCACACTACATCAATTAAAGAAACCAACAGAGTTCTAAGAGGATCCTCCCCCTTCACAAGGGAATGACCTTCTCAACATTACCACATCCCTTTTTATAGCCATCCTCCTATGCTGTTTCCAAGGCAAGTCAATGTACATAATTACAATTGACAATTTCCAAGAGCAACCCTTCAAACTTCCCACGCACGCACCCTTCAAGCTTTCATGGTTAACATGCATTCATCCATCTCATTTTGAGATTTGGGTAGAATCCCAATGCCATATCACACAATCTATGAAGGGTAAGTAATCTCTATTGAACAGCTAACCACAAAATAAAAGAGTGCTTAGGATATTGAGCTTATTCCAAATAGTTTGATAGCAATCAACCAGAGTAGCAAGGTAATATAAGCTAATGATGTCCTGAACTTACTTCGCTTAATCCCAGATTCAATTTCAGCAAGACATCATTATAAGCTAATGATGTCCTGAATGCACTTTCCTGTATCCAAAAATTTTATCCCTGACCTTCTGAATTATCTGACCTTCTCAGTTGAAAAGTATAGAACCTTTTCTTTTATATGTTAAAGAGTATGTGTATGATATTTATGTAGGGTGTTTTATGTTTCTGTTCAAATTGTAGGTGGAAATATACAGCAGATGTTACAAGGATTCACCTTTGGTGATTCAAGGAGCAGGAGCAGGCAATGATACTACAGCTGCTGGAGTTCTTGCTGATATCATTGATCTCCAGGATCTTTTCTAGTTTCATTCATATATCATGAGTGAGTCAGATGAGATTTATAAATTTTCTTGTGTGCAAACGTAAGGAACAAAATATTACTCTTGTAATTTTGTGTTTTTAACGTGGCTGCATATTCGTATTGTAACCAAAAGATTCCCGAAACTTTATGGAAAATTCAATAAGCCTCCCTTCATTTTGATGTTTTACTTACCTTACTGTAGAAGATCGTTCCTTCTGCTTTTCTTTTTTGCCTCTCTTTTCTCTCTCTTATTTATATTTGGGCCATGGAATATTCACCAGTAATAGATGACATGTCTTTTCCTGTCACCCCCAATGGTGTTGCAATCCAATACTGGAACCTCAAGACCACAACAATAAACCTCTTCTTCATGTCTTCCTCTCAAAACTCTTGCAATCTCGAGGCCTGAGAGATAGAGACATACACCACTCAGGTTCTCGATTGAGTGAATAATTTTAAGAGGAAGACAAGGGGAGGGAGAGGCTTGTGTTGTGGAACTCTTGAGGTTAATCCAGTAGTGGATTGTGGCAGCCTTGGGGAAGGAAGAAGATGGAGATTAGAAATTATAAATGGGTGGTCGTCTAATGAAGGCCTCCTGCAATATTTTATAGTCTGCAAAGAGTGTTTGGTCACCAACTGAGGTGTTTTTTTTTTGTTTTTTTTTGTTTTTTGTTTTTTGTTTTTTGTTTTAGGTTGAAAATACGATGTGCATGAATCCCACCCACAAATGGATTGTGCCATATTCGTTGAAGTAGGTGGATCTTAGTTTTCGTGTGAACGTAGAATGTGGACGACTCAGTTAATTTCCAACTAAACTTTGCATCTAATAATTTCATATTGAATTTTAAGTTAACAAAGCTGAGGATATTATGACCCACAGACATGTGAACATACATATACTCATGAAAGTTTCCTATATTTCTAGCTAGGGCTGTGTACCTTAATCCATGTCAGGTATCATGTCCTGCTTCTTGTGTGTTGTGTATTGCATACAAATCTTAATGACTTTGTTTCAGTTTATAGTCTGAAATTATCTGCACATTATTGTTTCATTGTTGTCAATCACGCTTTCTTTTGACTCGCAATAAACTTAGTGTACTTATAGAATTTCAACGTTGTATAAATTTTCATCTATACTACTATAAAAAGAGGATTGGGGTGTTAAAACTTTTAATTTCCTATTTTCCCTCTCAAATTTTAATAAATTCTAACTATGTCATTATCTCTAATTAATCTTTCATTAAATAAATAAAAACTCTTAT
>JBAKGM010000081.1:14108040-14118620 GCA_037177215.1 Asparagus racemosus | reverse complement strand
ATCACACACGTTTTCTCTTCTCTCCACACACATTTTCTCTCCTCATTTTGCGCATAATCCACATCCACTTTCTCTAACCTCTTCACCACCATCTTCACCATGTTTTCATTTCATTTCGAATAAAACTCCTAATTGTCGCGCACAATCTAAAAAGAACCAAATTTGATTATATCTCCTACTTCCCGTTCCTCGTGGGATCGATAACTTTTATACTATAACTTGTTAGTTGTATACTTGCAACTCGCGGAGGTAACGCTCGTTATTTTCCACAACAAGTTTTTGAACATACCTCCTACCCTAGGCTCCAAGAGGAGTTAGAGGCTCAGAAGGTAGCTCATGAGAGGGCCCTTTTGACGCTAGCTACTATGGAAGATGAGCAGGCGACTTGGAGGAGAGGTGAGGGCAAGTGGCGTCGGTGGGTGGAGATGTGGGAGAGCATGATCAATGGCTTGAAGGCTTGAAACAACAAGAAGTCAGCCAAGATCAATAAGCTCTAGGAAGACCTAAGCCATTTCAAACATGAGCTCTGCGAACGGGACGAGAAGATAAGATATCTATCTAAGGAGGTCGAGAGGCGAGAGGTGAGAAAGAAATGAAGCCTTTGAGTGAGCTCGGCCAGATCGCCTGGACGCTGAGACTCTACAGGAGCAACTGAAGGAGGAGCATATCACTCATGAAAAGTTGAGGTTGGATGCTGCCCGAGCAGTCTTGGAGGCTAAGAGACAACGTGAGTCATCTCTGGCTAAACTATAGGCATTGATGGGTCGCCTTGTTCATCTAGAATCTGAGGCCCACCAGTTCGAGATTGTTGATGATTAATCACAACAACACTCTTGGGAAGGTGGAGGTGGTGCTCACTTGCAAAGCTGGCTTTGATTATCTCGAGACATAGCTTCCGACCAAACTCAAAAAATGATCCTGATTGATTCCACTATCCTCTAAGATTGGCCAACTGCCTTGGTGCACTATAGGAGATAGAGAAGAAAGGAGGGGGCTCATGCTTGATGCTGAAAGCTGTGATGAGGATGATGAAGAGTCAGCTTAGGGAACCGATGAGGGCTCGGCCCATGATAGCTGGGTGAGTCGGCCCGAAGAGAAAGGGGGTGAGGAGGTCGGGTCTGAGCTTTAGATGACTCCTCCGCCAACTTCTACTACCATTGCCCCTCTGCACTTGACTTCTACTCTTGGCCCAAGCATCACTCCTCCCAAGACTATCCAAAGCTCCAGTGTCGCTCCACCTGCATCTTTTCTGAGTCCGACCACTTAGAGGCTCATATGTATCTTCGAGATTGTGTTCTTAGCACTTTTTGTAATGTAAATATTTCAAATATATGAGTGAAAAGATTTATTTTTGTCAATTTGAACTGTGTATCTTTGAGATTGTGTTCTTATGTGTTTAAGAGTTTGCAATCTTCTTTGTTCGAGTACCAGTTTGTTTTCAAATATTCTCAGGTCGAGGCAGCTCGGCTCTGTGTATTGCGAGCAGGACAACTCGAGCTCGTGCCTTGGGTTTATTCGCAATGACACCAAGGTCTTGAGGTACATGCCTTGGGCTTATAAAAGTAATGCCAATGTCTTTGGAGTGAAAGACGATCAAATTTGATGATATGCCTTTGTTTTATTCCAAATGGGTATTGGGGTCTTACATGTCAAATTCAACCATGTTGGGGGCGACTCGACCCTGTGCCTTGGATTTATTCACAATGACACCAAGGTCTTAGGTAGGTGCCTTGGACTTAAAGTAATGCGAAGGTCTTTTGAGTCGAAGTTGGCCGAATCAACGAAGATCGAGTGGCACAGACTACACATAGGTTAGTACACAACACAAGTATTTATAGATGAATCTTCTTAAGTTAACTATATTTCGGGGAGGTATTCCTCCGAGGTACTTTATATTTCGACAAACTTGACGTTTTAGCCTTACACTTTGCTCAATCTCGGGTAAAATTTCTCAACGACTGTAGGGCTCAAATGACAATGACAACTTCTTATCCCAAGGCTCGAGTATAGGGGATCATCTGCTATTTTTTAAAAAAGAGATGAAGAGGCCCTACAGTGGGCGCCAGTCTTGATGTTCTGGGACTCAGCAACGGGATTAGAGGATAATCCTGAACAATAGCAAGGCTTAGGGTCGATATGGAAGACGTATGGGTCCCTTCATCTCCTTTGGTGGCTGATCGTACAATAAACTATTGAGCCTCCTTAGTTAGTAGGCGAAGCGGGATTTGAGGATGATCTTGAAGAGGTTGGGGTCCCTTGACCTCCTTTGATGGCTAATCCCCCAATAGACTATTGGGCCTCCCTGCAAAACTACAATACGATAGAGGACCGGAGTTGGGTTCTCTATGATTCCTCCGATGATCAAGTCCGTAATAAGCTTGAGTGGAGAAGTAGTATGGAGATAGTGTGTTTTTGAGCAAGAAATTGCTTTCTTTGGCCAGAGCTGGCTTACTTTGGTTAGTAGGCGATGAGCCCATATATACCCAGTTGAGAGGGGTGAATATGTAACTTAGGCTGAGCCCTAGGCAAGCAGCTGAGTTGGCAGATGCTCTACAGGTGTTGGCTGTAGATGAGATGAGTCACCTCTAACCTTGATGTGATGGTGACTAGGGAGGCATGGTGGTGACGGAGGGTGATGAGTCATGGGGACTATCATGGCTGGAGCAATGAGGATGCTAACCAATGCTGATGGGACGCCTCTCGAATCGATCTCGTGATTAGGAAGACAAGTACTGCCTTTTTAGTCGGCCTCGAAAGTTGTCGACCTGAGCTCGCAAAGTGAATGAGTGGGGTCGACTCAAAAGGTGAGTTCTAGTGAGAATGGCTCTCGACTTGGCCCTTCTCAGGAAGGGTCGCGCTCATGCTGCTCAAGTCGTCTTGGTTAGGGTGAAGTCGATCTGAATATTAGATAATCATGGGACACGTGTCGACTCGTCTTTGAGGACTAACACGTAGGTTATTTGATGACATAACATGTGACATTACATCATCTCTCTTACCTTACCATCTATTCTATGTGTTCCCAAACTAACTATGAATCTCATTTCTATTGTCAGTTAACTGATTCTGGGTGTATTATTTTATTTGATTCAAAATTACGTGTTGTGCATGATTCCCACAACAGTAAGAAGATTAGGACAGGTCATGGAGTGGATGGATTATATAATATGGACCAGCTTCACACTCCTCTCTCAGTTATTAGGTCTAGTTACTCAACCTCTTCTTTTTGGCATCGTTGGTTAGGACATTTTTTAGTACCTCGCCTGAAAACTTTAGTTGAGATTGGAGTCTAAGGATCTTTTTCTATTCATACATAAAATAACTGTACTGATTGTCGTATTGCAAAATAATCTGCTTTACCTTTCGTGACTCGTAACAATATATATGTTGAACCATTTGATTTAGTATATTCGAATATTTGGGTTCCTCCCACCACTTGCATCCTTGTCTGGTTATAGATATTATGTGAACTTGATTGATGTTTTTTGTAGCTACACTTAGGTCTATCTCAAGAAGTACGCGCAAAATTATTTGATATGTACAAAGGCTTTACAATATGATTTATACTTAGTTTAGCACGAGAATGAATGTCTTTCGATCTGATAATGCATGTGAATATATTTCATCATCTATGAAAAATCTTCTTAAATCACATGGAACTATTGCTCAACAGTCTTATCGTCACACACCAGAACAAAAATGGTATTACTAAGTAAACATTGTCACATCCTTGAAACAATACGTGCTCTCATGCTCACTACATCTGTTTCTCGATCTTTTTGGGCTAATGCCCTTCTCACTGTTGTTTTGTTAACCAATGCCACCCCGTCATCCTTATTTACAAACACATGTCCATATGTTGACTACACAAAACTCAGTTTAATTGTTTCATGATCCTGAGTTTTTGGTTGTATTTGTTTGGTCGTTCTTCCATAAAATGAACAAGATAAGTTATCACCTCGCTCAACTCAATGCGTCATGTTATGATACAGTCATGTCACAAAGGGTATATATGTTATGATCCCAATAGTAAAAGAATTCGAGTCTCTTGTCAGGTCCCCTTCGTTGAAAACTTGTATTATTACTATCAAACGATGAGTTAGATTTGTTTTTCAGACTCATCTATGTCCACATCGACAATACCGATACCATTGTATACTCATATTCCGTCCTCATCTCCAGAGCCAGCTTCGCCCCTTCATGAAGTGAACTCAACTGATACTATGGATATGACTATTCCAGCTCCCGTTCACCGACTATTGCAACAAACACCACCCTTGTCACCTCCACCACCATCAACACCCCCATTGCCACCCTGCACATTCACTCCGCCGCCGCCACCGCTGCCGCCACCCCCACTATGACACAATCCTACTCAAAATCATTACCCACCTCCAAGATACTCTTGTTTAACTTGTTCACCTTATTTTGTGTCCTTTCTTGCAGTTATACATTCTTTACAGGAATCACAATCTTATTCTGAGGCAGTTAATTATCCTGAATGGCAGCAAGCTATATAGGAACAACTACTGGCACTTCAGTGTACCTATAGATATGATCTTGTTCTCCTACCACATGATACCAAACCAATCACTTACAAGTGTTCACGAAGTCAAAACAAAATTAGATGGATCTGTTGAGTGTCACAAAGCACATGTTGTTGCCCGTGGACTTTCACAAGAGTATGATATTGATTATGATGAGATTTTTGCTCCAACGGCCAATAAAAACTTCTTATAATTAAGACCCATGGTTTTTGGTATATGATCTTTCCTTAGAGCCTATTAGCCTCATGGGGCATCAGATTAAAGAGGAAATTATTAGAATATTAAATTGTGTATGGTATAAAAATTATGATATTATACTGTGAATTTGTGCAAATTATAAGATGACAACATAGGATGGCGATGAGAATTAAATTATTTGCATAAAAGTTACATTTTTTCTTAAAAGGATTTTGACCTTCATGTACTATTTATTGTACATTATATTTAATGTGATTGACCATATAATTTTGACTTTGTTATGGTAATTTTAATACTTTTGATTAACTATATTGATATATAGACATTAAATTATTTTACATTTTCAAATGGAAATAAATGCAATATTTCACGATGGAGTTAAGTTGGAAATAGACAAAAAAGAAACAATAATAATATTTAACCACATGCAATGCACATGCATCCAACCTAGTACAAATACAAACCTGCAGAAAGAAAAGGCAAAAAATCGTCAAACCCATGGATTCAACAAAATCAACCCAATCTCCTAATTAATCTGTAATTAGAAGCAGAACAATTTTTCGTAATTAAAAGAACTGTAACTATTCTGAAAAAAAAAACAAAAACAAAAACAAAAATTATGTTCGATCCGTTATTGAGATCTGATCACCCACCGTACCGTTTTCTTTTCGCAAGATCCAAAACACCCGGCGTTTGCACCCTCCATTGGTCTGGTTGGTTGAAATTGAAAACGTTACCCTGCAAGCAGCCGCCCATCTTGAAACCTGGAGACGCCTGTAATAGGTTCTAGGACACGTGTCCCCTTCAAGAAGTATAGGGGAGTTGAGTCCTCTGTCTTCTTTCCTTTTCTCTGTCTGGCATCAGGCAAGGGAAAAGAAAAGGAGCACATCAAAGGGGAAAAAATGAGGATAAAAATTGAAGAAAAGGAGGGAAGAAGGAGAAAGAAAGAGGCATAAGGAGGCTTTTCCAAGGTAAAAATACACAACTTGACATTTAATTTATTTATGTAGCTAATAAATTGTTTTTAGTTTTTTATTTTTAGTCTAGCATGCGTGTGCTCGTGAGGGTGACGTAAAATCATGGATTTGGATCCCTCCACTTTCAATTACTTTAGATCCCTAATTTTCTGTAAAATTATTTACAAATCCAGAATTTGTAAAATCAAAATAAAATTCTTCTTAAAGTGCACGCCACTAAATCAAAACCTCGAAGTTGTGATGAGGGTGACAATTTTATATTCTAACAACTGTAAACAGAGAGGAATTCCAGAAAAAAAAAAAAAAATAGATCTATTATAGAATTTCTACAAAGTTCAAAGCTGATGCTTTTGTGCATGTTTCGGTAGGGAAATACAGGTCCCTGAGCGTTTCACATCTTGAAACCGTTACAGGAGAAGCAAAAACTATTGCTTCCAATTTTCATAACCAGGTTGTTGGAATTAATTCTACTAATATAGAAGCCTCCAAAAAAAATATAGAAGCTTCAAAGAAAGTGTTATGTAGTCATTTTATTTGTGAATGGTCTCGGGATATGCGTATCAGTATTTTTTTTTCCCCATTCCATTTTGTTAATAAAGGTTAGAATAAAGAAATAATGTCAGAGCGTTCACGTGTGAACATAGTCCCACATTTAAAAGAATTAGAAAGAGCAGTGGACTTAAGTGGAAAATTAAGATCAATACCCTACGTTGCGTTGCATGGGTATTGGTACAGCTATAGGACACGACAAATTTGTAAAAGTTAGGATATAGGGACACAATTATATAAATATTTATATGTTGAAATTAATAATTTATATGAGAACAAGGATGAGAATTAAAATTTCTATAATATTTTTATGTTTCTTTTATTTTGTGGAGCATAAATTGGAAAATCACTAGTTTTTGAACTAGAGATCCAAACAACCCTTTAAAATCGTAATTCGGAACTAGTCCTAAACGGGTTTCAAGAAGTGGATGTGAAGTGTAAGATATATGTCCAAAAAATGTATGACTAGTGTTTTAAATTAAAACATGTATTGTATAATTGAGTACATGTCTAAATAAATATATGCATATATGCAAGGAGTATGCAAGGAGTTTGGGTACAGGTATGTGTCGGGTACGGGTACGGCTTCAGAATAGAATAGAAGTACCCAGGTAACACAGTCAATACCTAACAATTTAATTGTTTCCCTTGGATTACATTGATTCTAATCCTCTTGCAGAAACCTCAAAGGCCAGGTCATTCAAGAATCATGATTTGACATAGCTTAATTGAATATCTACTGAAGAATTAAGAGCTTAAATAGATGTACGCGTTAATGTGTGAACAAATCATACCTTTTAATTTGCCATTAGCCTGTTTCCTTCAAACGTTCAAAATGCTGTCGAGATTTCTAATGCAACTTCTTAATACATTCATATAGTGTAAACATGTGATCTAGGACCTTGAATAGGGAAGTTTTTGTTAATCTGCAGGTTGAATTCAAATATTTCCGTGACATAGTTTCAACAGATGAATGGTAGAAGTATTTACCGTCATTGATGAGTTCTATTTTCAGCAGGCAAAAATGAGTTGCTTCTCATTCGTCAAAGGAAGCTTCTCAATAGATAAACCTTGAAAATTAGAAGCCTTCCAACATCCTCTAATCTATCTCTCTTCCTACAAAATTGGTAATTGTTGGTGATTATCGAGTTCTATACAACTCTAATCTTCAAGAAAATAACATTTCAATTTTAGGTGTGAACGCTAAGGCAACTTCGAGAAGCTGACGGTCAGATGTTGACTGCAAGGATACTATGGTCGATGTTATTGTGGTTATCAATTATCTTTCCTTCTCGCTTAGTTTCATCTTCGTCCTTGTCATTGGAGCCTACTAAATCATTGCTAAAGTGGAAAAACAACCTCCAAGGCTCTCCACATCTCGAATCATGGAAGCATCCCCTGAATTATACTGATGCAACAATTTCATGTCAATGGAACGGCATCAAATGTGATGAATTTGGATCAGTGGTGGCACTCAATCTTGCAGGATTTGGATTGGTTGGAACAATCGCAAACCTGAACTATTCATCTTTTCCTTATCTCGTTAGCCTCAATCTCAGCTCTAACATGTTGAGTGGAATCATCCCTCCGAGCATCAGCAATCTAAGCAGAATTGTGTTCCTCGACCTCTCAAATAATTTATTAACAGGTAACTTCAATAATATTATCCATTGAGTCAATTGAGTTGATATCTCATTTGATTAACAAACAGGGAAAATTCCTTGCGAGATAACATCGCTTTCCAGACTCCAGAGCTTGAAGCTATCATGGAATCAGTTGAATGGGTCAATTCCTGCTCCAATTGGCACCAAAATGCACAATCTAAAGATTTTGTCTCTCGCAAGAAACCAGCTTTCGGGTTCGATACCTCAAGAACTAGGATTCCTTAACCTCCAGGCTCTTGACCTGCATCATAACAATTTAACAGGTGGGTTACCTGACGGCATTTGTAGTTCAAATTGGAGTCAGCTCACCACTCTCATTCTCTCAATTAACTATTTTACTGGAAGAATTCCTACTAACATAAGTTTGCTTTCAAGTCTCCAAAGTTTGGATCTTTCTAAAAATCAGCTTAATGAATATATACCTCCATCATTGGGCAATCTTCGTAATCTATCAAACTTAATCTTGTCTTCAAACAATCTATCGGGTCCAATCCCTCCCTCTTTCGGTAATTTGAGCAACTTGGTAGAATTGAGCATCCATACGAATCATTTTTCTGGTTCAATCCCTTCAGCATTTTGGAATCTTGTACAACTTCGCACAGTGAACATGTTTCAAAATTCTCTTAGTGGTCAGATCCCTCCCCAAGTAGGAAACTTGAGTATGTTAATAGAGCTTGATTTGTCAAGTAACAACTTTTATGGTCCAATACCACCTATCATCATAAATATGCTTTCTCATTTAAACTATCTTAATTTCTCACATAATAGTTTATCGGGCATTGCTCCTATCAAACATCTCTCACAGCTATCTCCATTTACATTCGTTGACTTCTCCTATAACAATCTTCAGTTCCCGATAGATTACAAGTATATATTTCCAGCAGATGCTTTGATTGGTAACAAAGGTTTTCTAATGGCCGGAATCTCAACAAATACGAACCATCATCATCATAAAATTTGTAAAATCGTTCTCGTCATAGTCATTCTAGCGTTTCTTCTCTTTGTGTCCCTGCTTACAATTATGTATGTTAAATTCCATCAAAAGTTTAAAAGGCGAGAGGTACAAATAAATCCACAGGTAGCTAATGAGATAACCACCTCAAATATGTTCTCCGTAAGGGACTTTGACGGAAAGAGAGTATTCGAAGATATTCTAGAAGCAACAGAGAATTTTGATGATATATATTGTCTCGGGTATGGAGCCAGCGGGATAGTGTATGAAGCAAAATTGCAAACAGGCCAAGTAGTTGCCGTGAAGAGATTCCATCAGCCTGAGGATGGTGAGATGTTCAACATTACCACTTTCCAAAATGAAGTACAGGTATTGGGGCAAATTAGACATTGCAATATTGTGAAACTGTACGGGTTTTGTTACCATTCTCAATATATGTTCATGGTTTATGAATACATGGAGAGAGGAAGCTTATTGAATATTCTTCATAACAAAAAAAGAGCTATCGAATTGGACTGGGAGAGGAGGATCAAAACCGTGAAAGGGTTAGCTGATGCTCTTTGTTACTTACATCATGATTGCAAACCGGCGATAGTACATCGAGATATCAAGAGTAGCAATGTATTGTTTGATTCGGAATTCAGGGTGTGTGTATCTGATTTCGGTATGGCGAAAATGTTGAATCAGAATTCTTGTGACTGGGCAGAAATTGCAGGGACATGTGGATATATTGCACCAGGTATGCATTTTTATTACTGATATATAGTGTTTTTCATCTTCATTTTCTTTGTACGAAAAAGGATTTGGCTCAAAACAGTTGATGTATGACGAATTCCCTATTAAAAGACTTGAAGCCTTCTTTAAGGTTATTTTCAGATAACCCCCTGAACTTTGGGGGGTGTTGCACATAACCCCCATGAACTTTGTGAGACACTAAAGATCAGGGTGTTATGTGAGATAAACAAAGCTCAAGGAAGCTATATGCAGCACCCCTATGAAAGTCACCCCTTCTATAAAAATAATTGGGAAAATTTCACAAAACCCCCTTAAGCATGGCCCACTTTGTGATACCCCCTAAAGTTTAAAATTTTCACATAACCCACCTTAAGTTTGTGGTATTTCAGAAAACCCCCAAACATTTCCAAAATTTTCGACTAACCCCCTAATGGTGTTAGATGAACCAGTAAAAAAATCAAAATACTCCTTTTCAAATTAAAACACTCTAATTTATTAAGTTAATTATCACTAAAACCGTAATTGGACCAAACTTAAGGAGTTTTTGTGAAAGTTAACTTTAAAATTTTTAAGAAAGCATAAAAGGTGATAAACTGATCACTTAGATGCAATGTCAGATCTAACGGTTTTAAATTTTGGGGTTTCTCTGACAAGACTTAAGTGAGTTAATATACAATTTTTTTCATATGCGCAATCAGATCAAGTGGTTATAATTTTAGGGGTTTATCTGACAAATTTTAAGAGGGTTAATATACATAATTAAAGTTTGGGGTTTTATCTCGAAAAAGGCTGTTTCTTTTTGGGGGGTTGTTGGTTTTTTTTTCTTTTTTGCCAGAAGGGGCAGGCTGGGGGGGGGGGAGGGGGGGAGGGGGGGGTTTCTGAATTCCCCCAAAATACTTCCCAAGTCCGTTGTCAATCTTCTCTTTTCTACAACCCATAAGACAAAATTAAAATCTTG